>VZSZ01000926.1:1347-20924 GCA_013398815.1 Ibidorhyncha struthersii | reverse complement strand
AGAGGGTGACACTCCAAACCTCGTTTCTGCAGAAATAAGGGTTTCAGAAGCAGTGTCGCCCCTCCGTAAAAGTCCAGAGTTATAAATCCCTCTTGTTCATGTGATATGTTCACCGTTTTTCTGAATTGCTGTGAAATTTGCCTAGAGAAGAAGCAAACATCCTCAGCAAATATTTTGCTTTGCGCTGTGAAAGGATTGCACAGCCATTGCTGTTTTCTGTTAAAATTGTGCAATTGTGGCTGAGCTGTATGTTTGCATGAGGCACCCAGTGCAAGGGAATGCTTGCTTGTACTTTCAGCTTTTTTTTTTATTGTCCAAAGCATTACAATTTACAGTGATAAAAGTGACCATAAGTGCAGTATCTTATCTGAACATGGAAGTGGGGCAGCTGCGGATTGTGCTCAGCCATTTTCCCAGTGGCTCTTAGGTTTTCCTGAGCTAGAGATGCTTTTATTTTTCATACCTGAATTAGTTCCCATCTTTTTTCCCGTGTTTGTCCATTTAATTATTTTGCAAACCCCCATAAACATTTGGAACAGTTGGAACAAAACATTTTGCTGTGCCTTCCGCGAGAAGGTATCGCCTTGTGCTTGGACAGGTTGGTTGATCTCTCCCACTCCCTGCCCTTGCACAGCAGTGTGTAATCATGCTCTGTTCCCACCATGCTGCTTGTAACGACATACTCCTCCCTCGGATTCTTCCTGCAGTTCTTGCTTCCCCAGGGTGGGAAGTGAGCCCCAGTCTGCTGAGCAGCTGCTTGCATGGGAGCCGCTTTATACCGTTAGTCACTGCTTAAGCTGGAGACCAGAACTGCGCAGAGGTCTCAGTGTAAAGCTGCACCGTGGATTTAGAGGGGCACAGTAATGTTTCCTTTGCCTTTCCTAGTAATTCCTAAGACTCGACTTACTCTTTTAACTGTTGCCAGGTGTTGAACCCATGGTTTTGTATTGCAATGCCAGTGTTTCTTTCCCGCATGGCAGAAGCTCTTTTAAGGCCTCTCGTTCTGCGTAAAAAAAAAAAAGATTGTTTTCTCCCATAGTTAATTTTATCACCTTGTTTCTTACATTCATTCTGCAGACCCACTACCAGATCTTGTTATTGTAAATGATTTTACTTCACACACACTTTTCTGTCTTGCTTTTCAGATCATTCGTGAACGTGTTCTGTGAACAAGTCTTAGGAGACATATCTGCAGGATTGTAGCATAGATGTCTTTTCATTGAGCAGTTTCTGCTTTCTTCTACATTTTCTCTTAACTCCTGAAGTTTCCTTTCATATCCTGTGGCTGCCTTTTCTATTTAGGCTGCTCTGTTGAAGGGTCTGAAAGGCAAAGTAAGCTGTATCAGCTTTGTTCACTCGACTAGCAGCTTCTATACCTAGTTGTAGACTTGTGCGATTTTCTTCTGTAAACCCATGTTGACTAGTTTCCATGGAGTAATCTTTATGCATGTATCTACTAGTTCTGCTTTTTATTATTGTTATTACCATTTTACAGTGATAGAACTTTGTGGTTATATTGAATGTACAGTTAATATAGCAGGAAAGATTAAAAGGGCAACTTAATTTGCTCACTGTTCGCCTTGTGTTGTTTTAGGCTGACATCAGCTGGTCAGTGAATGACATGCCACAAGGGACTATTAAGCAGCCCCTGGGGTACATTCCAATCATGGTGAAGTCCAAGTTGTGCAACCTCTACAATCTTTCTCCAAAAGAGCTCATGCAGCACCACGAGGAGGAAGAGGTAATGGGGATTTTGTGGGTCAGGAAAATCTGTGTTTTATGTGAGCAGTTTCTCAGGCCAGCCTCTCTTAACAGAACTTGAGCATTTATGTTTTAGTTCAAGTTTGACTTGTTATTTTCCCTGAATGTACCCTATTCATGGTGGTTCTATACAGCATCTTGGAAAATTTGCAGCCACAGCTGTCTTTGAATAGAGGGATCTGTTTGGTGCTGATACCTACAATTCCAGTATATGACTTCTCAATTGCTAACTGGTAACTGAGGCTATGTAGCTGTGAGTGGGCCTCTGTGGAGACAAAGATTTAGAGAACAGGCATTGGAAGAGACATTTTCATTGTCAGTTGTCTCTGCGGTTTTTTCTTCGTCTCCCCAGTAGCATGTCAGCTGTGGGGACTCGAACACAGAATTACTTAGTGCCGTATTTTGCACTCACAAAAAGAGTGAACAAACTATGAAAGAAAATCTACAGTGACGTACTGTTGCTGCCCCTCCAGTATGCCACTTGTACCTTTATTCACAGTATGACTCACTACTGAAACAATTCTTGTCTAGTGGCATACTGTTTGAGGAGTTTTAAGTTTATCAGTGTTAAGCATGTATATGACCAGAAAGAGGTATTCTGCCCTGAAGATCCTTCTGGTTTATAAACTTAAAATGAGAACTTCAGAGTACTTATTAAAAAAAAAATATTAATGTCAGCTCTTCAAAGCTGTTCAGTGGACCACACAGGTTTGGGGATTTTTTTTCCTTCTTCCTTTAAATTGTGGAACCTGCATCCCCCTTTTCTTGCACTGTATGCTACATTTAGACTTAATAGTCACTGGTAAGGAGTGCAGCCTTTCCAAATGCAATGCTGAAACGTATGTCTTGCTATGTGTTTCATAGTTAAAATATTAAATGTTTGTTAACATGTAGTATAGGTATTTTTGTATTTTACTTAAAATGCTGAGTTAGGAATTTCTAAGGACATCAAAATTATTTTTCTTCTTCTGCCAGGAAATGGGAGGCTACTTTATAATTAATGGCTTAGAAAAAGTTATTAGGATGCTGATTATGCCCAGACGAAATTTCCCCCTGGCAATGACAAGACATAAATGGAAAAACAGAGGCCCTGGTTTCACGGAGTACGGTAAGCTGAAGTTTCCTGCGGCATCCTGCTAGTAACTGCTTGAGGACAAACAGGAGTCACCGTCTATAGCT
Source organism: Ibidorhyncha struthersii (assembly GCA_013398815.1). Taxonomy (NCBI): domain Eukaryota; kingdom Metazoa; phylum Chordata; class Aves; order Charadriiformes; family Charadriidae; genus Ibidorhyncha; species Ibidorhyncha struthersii. Next base: position 17,984 of record VZSZ01000926.1, on the reverse strand, counting down.
GACTTTTGGTAGTTTGTTTTGGTGTAGCTCTTGTATAATGTTTTTATTTTTTTACTACACATAAAAATAAAGGGTCAACAGGAGCATAAGGGTACAAGCATGAGGCAGCTGCTGGCCTTGTGGGAGCGTCTGAGCCACCCATGCTGAGCGATGAGATTGTACTCCAGGCCTTGCAGTACGTGTAACCTTTTGTTATGTGGAAGGTGTCACTAAAACCCTACCTTCAGTAGAAGTCAGTGTAAACTGCTGAACTTGTTTCATTGAATTTGTTTAGCCATACTTCAAGATGGCAGATTTAATTTACACGAGGCAGATTAACTAGATTCTTGGCTGTCCCATACCTTTGTCATGCATACTCAGTAAAACAAGTTTAAAGTTTAATTAAACCAGAAAAATTACAGTTTTAAACTTAGGTGTTACCTGTTGCCGATTTGACTGGACCACGGTGCTTGAGCACACACTGTAATTCCACATTAACTAATTTTGAGGCAGTGCTGGTTTAAACGGTCCCATTTGTTTTATTTTTCTTTGTCCTGCAGTGGGTAGGATGGGACAGGACCAGGAAACACTGCTTTAGCAGTGCCACCGGAACACAGATGCAAACGCTTGACCTAGAGTGCAATTAGGAAGAGTACTTGTGTGTTGCTGTATCTTACAACCTAAGGTTACAGACAGAATTGTTGAGGCTTGGGGCTTTCCTTTTCTTAAAAACTGTATGCGTCTTCCAAATCTCTCAGCAAGTGTGCTGGTTGTCCTGAGACACTTGTCCACTAAGAACTGAATTGAGCTAGTGTATTTAATTGAAATAGGAGACTGATGCTAAAACTGGTGATCAGCCTCGTGTTCTCAGCCACGAAGTACTGAAGTTTCTCTCATGGGTTGTCTCACAGCTGCTCGGACACATCACAGCAATGCATCCAGTTCGTTTTGTACAGCTCACCTTGGTCTTTGCTTGTGTTAATTTTTGCAGGAGTAGTGATGCACTGTGTTAAGGATGAGCACACTGCAATAAACATGAACCTTCACTACTTGGAAAACGGCTGCGTCATGGTGAATTTCATTTTTCAGAAAGAGTTGTTCTTCCTTCCCTTGGGATTTGCTCTGAAGGTAAATGACTACTGCTTGTCCTTTCTGTGTTGAATAAATACAGAAGTTTTGCTAAGCATTTTTATTTAAGTAATGAGAATAAGCTAATTCCATATTAAGTATTTTCAGTCATCCTTCCTATATGAGCTGAAAAACTATAGTCCAAACCAAGCCTATGCCTGTAATGTCACACTTGGCTGCCCCAGAGGAAGCGTGTGCAGGGTCAAGAGAGGACGGGAGCAATAGGAAAGGGTTTCATGGCTTTTTTCTAATGAATGCACTGGATGAGTAGCTCTTGGAGGGTGTAAGAGTTTACCACCTAAGTGGAAGATATCAGGAATCTTTTTAAAACAGAATGACAGCTGAGTGTTCAGTGAGTGAACAACATTAATAATTAAAGTCAGGTTGTCCCATCTATAAGTAAACCAGTGAACTGGCTTTTTTTTTTTAAGGAAAAAAACAAAATGCGTTTCTGATTGGAACTGAAAGCAATGAAGACGTGGAAGGATCTATTTGAGCACGTTTGATGGATGTAAACTGTCCTTTGGATAGCTGGCAAAAGTTTTACCTGAGCCAAGACTTTTTAAATTCTTCTCTAAAAGCATGCTTTCTCTAGTAGCAGAGCCAGAGTACTTCAGCTGTGTGTTTTACCTACAGCAGCTAAGTGTTGGAGCAGATCAGAGGCCTGTGACATTACGTGATGGAAGCATCATGTAAATTAGCCTCAGTGAATTTGTATCTTCTTTCAGCCTGCTGTATTCACATCGCTGCTGCACAATGCATTTCACTTTTCCTTCAACACTTTTCTTCAGCTTTTTTTTCAACAAAAGTAGTCACCAAACGTATCTGATTACCTGTTGTTTTAATATGCAAAGGAATTGTACTGACTTTCTGGTAGTTCATGAGATCTCAGGGTAAGCAGGCCGTGTTGTCTGAAGTTCAGATTCTTCCATAAGTAGTCGTTCTCTATGGGTTTGCATCCCCCCTCGCATCAATCAAGCTCAGTTCTGCACTGGTTTCCTGGGGCCCGTCCAGGTCCCGCTGCGGCAGACTGCTGCTACTGCGGCCTCACTGTGCTTCTTTTCTGGCTGTAATTCTGGTTTCTTCTTGCTGTGTAATCATCCCAGTGCTCTCCTCGGTTGAACAAGAGGCAGCACGTGCTGGACAAGAGGCAGCATGTGCTCTGCCTGCTTCCAAATTGTATATTTCATGATTGCCAAGCAGCAGAACTGAGCTTACATTTCCCCCTTTCATAAAGGAGTCTGCCTTAAGTGTCTTTTTCATGCAGCCTTCAGTTTTTCCTGAGCTTTTTGAGGCCTGCTTAAATGTGATGAACAAAGAGTTTACTTAAAGGCGAGACGCATTTGTCAGTAAATACGGAAATCATTGATGGACAACGTATTTGATTAACCCTGACGTAAAGAAACGACTAGGAAACCATTATAACACCAAGAGCTAAGAACGTTGGATTTAAGTATGAGCTTTAGTATATGAAAAGTTGAAAGTATAGTGAATTTGTTCTAATAGCCTTCATCAAAAGGCTAAATTGCCTTTTGGTTTGCATGAGAATGAGTAACAACTTGAGACAATGGTGAATTAAATTAATGTTTCTAAGTGAGCTCACTCTGTAAAGATACTGATAAATCTTACCTAAACAAGAGAAGCCTGTTAATTTAGAGGGTGCAAGTTTGTTTTTTTTTCCAAGGGTCTCGCTGGATTCTGAGTACTTATGGTCATCGCCAAGGTATGAATATCCCCTGCATTACTCTCTAAGCACCTCAACCCCACGATATTTTTCAGCTTGAATGGCGGAAGGGTATTTCCAGAGGACTGAAAACCTAAATTAGTGGGGCGTCCTAGTTCTTTTGCTGTATTTCATGGACAGATGCTGCTCTGACTTTATTTTTCTGATCTGATACACTTCTGTCTTTCAGGCATTAGTTAATTTCCCAGACTACCAGATTTTTGAAGAGTTGGTCAAAGAAAAGGAAGGTGACACCTTTTATGTGAACTGCGTTACTGAGATGATGAGAACGGTTGCAGATGCAGGCTGTTTTACACAGCAAAATGTCCTCGAATACCTGGGAAAGAGCTTCAGAGTAAAACTTAACCTTCCTGAGTGGTACAGCAATGAACAGGCTGCAGATTTCATTTTGAAGTATGTATGTATGCATGTAGGAGTGTGTGATTCAGTGTAATTGTATTGAAATTTAGGCAGATTTAAGAGCACTCTGCCATATTACGTCACATTTTGTTATGGTTTTCACATGCATTTATAAAATGATAGCCAGTGGCCAGTTTTTGATGGGACTCCAGGATATTATGATAATCTGTATTTGTGGTGTTCAGAAATATATGTTTTAATGGATTGACACGAACATCCCCAAAGTGATTTCAGGAGAGGGTATCAGTTGTTACTTAGATTCTGATGTATTTGATGCAAAACATTAATATTTAAGATTAAGGAAGAGAAGGTTAAAGCTAGGTCTGTGACTGCTCGAGGCTCTATTTGTTGAATGGAAATACTGCAGTTTGTGGCACTTCATCAGTTTCACAGAGTCTTTGGCAACTATGATGAGAATTACATTTATCTTTTAAAATGATAGAAATTAGGTGCTTTAAAGTCTTGCTTCTTCCATGGAGTAAGTTAGAAAGGAATGGGAGAGGTGGGTTTAAGACTGTCAGTGTGACAGGCATTCAACTAAATTATTTATTTTTCTGGTATATAGGTGCTTGTACTTTGGGAGGATTTTTAGCACATGAAAAGGATCATTTGGGATGCCGAGGTCCTTTGGTACTTCTAAACAGGGGGTAGTCAGGTGGCTGGAAACACTAAGGCAGCCTGCAGGTGCCTCAGAGGGACAGTTAAATGTCCATATACCAGCTGGAAGCACAGAATTTGTACTGAGAAATGTGAGTGGATAATCTAAAGAAAGCTGGAATTACTCTGATTTTCTTATTTCTAAATATTCGGGTGGGTGGGTGGTTTGTTTTCCTCTGATACATTCTGTACACCTTATTAGCCTCATCTGAGGAGAGAGAAGAGGAGGAATAGTGAAAACATTAATTGGGATATACCTTGTGTGTAAGAGTGCTGGAACTGTAACCTGGACAGAACCTGCCTTCTGAGTTTTGTCTTGCTTTGCAGTGGAGTTGTGAAGGCTTCGGTAGAGGGCAATGTAGAGCAGAACTGAAAAGCTGAAAAAAAATCCTTGAGTGCTAGTGGAAGACTATTGCACTTGTGTCTTGGAGAGCAAGTGATCTAAAGTGTCTTGGAAAGCAGATCAGCTTCCGTGGGAATTAGGTGTGGCTTTCCTTTTAGCATTACTAGAGTGTTGTTCAGCCCACAGTTTTCCACACGTGGGTTGATAGCAGTGGAGGTTTGGACTTGCTGTGGCGGGACACTTGATAGTGTTAACAGAAATGTTTTGTGGTTTGCTACTAGTTTCTAGCTCAGATTTGGGGTGGAGTGCATGTATGTGGGTATATACGTGTATGATTCGTGTCATAGCTGTTGTAAAATGACACTCAGACCTCATCTGTTGACAAGTCCTGACTCAAATACCTGTTCACGTAAACTGTATATTTATTGGGACATCTAACACGGGAGTGTGCAAAATCAATCTTTCACAAGGTTCGCCTTCAACTTATCAACCAGGTATATCCTTAACAAAACTAGCCCCTTAAAAAGTCAAGTTGATCATTCTTCAGCTCAGTCTCTGGGTTTTTTTTGTTATTATTTCTTACAATTTTGCTATACTAAGGGCAACTGGAAAAGCTTGTGCCTTGTTAGGCTTTTTAGCCAAAAAAATTGGTTTGCAATATTTAGGAGAAACTTGAAGAACAGCTAGCATGAAGAGATGGTGTTAGTTGTCCTCCTTCTTTGTCTTTCTCCAGTAAGTGTATCTGCATACACCTGACAAACAGAACTGAAAAGTTCTACCTGCTCTGTATGATGACCCGGAAACTGTATGCTTTTGCCAAAGGGGAGTGCATGGAGGATAATCCAGACAGTCTGATGAATCAAGAAGTGCTTACCCCGGGACAACTTTTCCTTATGTTCTTAAAGGTAAGGTCTTAAGGGGTTTAATCCTGTGAATGTAATGGTCATGTAGTCCAGACCCCACAGTGACCATGGGGACAGGAAAAGTGCAGGAGCCAGAGTGAAGAGCGGGGAGCCTGGATATGCTACAAAGGCTGAGAGTGCACTGGGTGTAGTCTCAGTACAGGGTACTAAACATGCTGAAGAAAAGCCTGTAAAAAACTTGGAATAAAGAACTTCGTAGCCTTCCAGAGCAAATGGAAGCATCCCTTTGAGAGTGGGAGTTTGAGGAAGGAGGAATACCGATCCTTCTGGTGTTTGAAGAGGGTTTTGAAACAGCATACTTCTGTTGTATCAACTGATACAGGGGTGGTAAATACCTGCCTTGTTGTGGTGTCGCTGCTGCTTCACATGGCAAATGTGCAAGAAAATAACTGCGCCTCTCCCAATCTTCCAAAAATGGTAATTCATGATGTTGTCATTGCTCTCCTGTCTTTAAATTCCATTATGGATCAGGAATTTGATAGCATGCTTCTGACTTATGCAGGCTTCCTAATCTGTTCCAGTTCAATATGAATTCAGTTTATTTCTAGGGATTCCTCATTTTAGGATTTCCTGTTCAGGAGCTTGACTATCCTGTGAAAATCATTGTGGAATAGCAGTTTCCATCCCCAAGTGAAGATACTTCCCTTAGTTATTACATAACTTTTTTTAACCTTTTCCATTTTAGCCAAAATTTTCTTCAGCATTGTTTTGTTGAAAGACTACTAAAACCTCTCTACTACTTTGAGTGGTTTCAGTGAGTTTAAAAAGAAAATAAAATGTGAGTTCTGTGAAGGATTTTAGCACTATATGGAACTGACACCAGGAACCAGTAAAGGTTGCTTTCCTGCCTGGCCCTGTCAGAACAGCAGGGGAGTGAGTTAACAGCTTACTAAGAGTTCAAAGCGTTATTTGGTATCTTATGTCCTTTTCACTGTTTTTACATAGTACCTAAGATCACAGCTGTGATAAAATTACAGTTAAAATGAAAATCCAGTCCCTTTCGGATTGTCTCAGCAACATTTAAATACTGCGTGTGCACGGCCCTCAAGTTCTGGTATCTAAACTTACTTCGTTAATGTGGTTTTACTTCATCGCCGTATTTAGCAGGCTAATCAATGGAGTTAGTCTTGTGGTCAGATTATAGGTACAACTTCTGCTTTGGGTTTTGTTTGTTCTTTATGAAATTCTGTTATTGTACTTCATTTGCCAAACTCATCACCAGTCTGGGTAGACGTGATTAGTAAGCAGTTGGATGGGTATTTTCCTTGCAGGTCTGTGTTGGCGTGATACCATCAGCATTTTGATAAAGTGGAGTACATGTGGGAAATATGGCTGGAAAACTGTCTGTTCACTAAAAGTGGTCCATCCTGCTGATTTCGGAGGATTTGTGTAGCACATGCAACTGATGTGAAGTTCTAATTTGAGCCTTTATTTTCCTGTTTTAAATTTAAATCTCTCACTTTTAAACCATAGGAGAGGCTTGAAAGCTGGTTGCAATCTGTTAAGTTCGTTTTGGAGAAAAGAGCAGAAAAGGCAGATATCAGCATAAATGCAGACAGCTTGGTGAAGGCATTCAGCCTGGCAACAGACTTTACCAAGCCATTTGAATATCTTCTTGCAACTGGTAACCTGCGATCTAAAACTGGTAAACCTTCAGGCTTGAGAAGCCTTTTTTTTCCCCCCCTCCTAAACAGCATAAGAAACAACATAAAACTGAACTCTTAACTAAAAATAACTGCTTGTATGCAGACATTGTACACTGTAACTGAATTAAAGTGGTTTGAGGAAAGGGATAGTTGAGGAAAAACGCAAGATTTCTCCTGAAGCATAGACTTTATGCATGTGTAAAACAGGTTAGTTATTAAAGCAAAGCCTCTACCCAGATAAACAGTTGAAACTAAATTTAGAATTGTTCAAAACAGGAATCATATTTTGATTCATTTTCCCAAAGATTATTTCTTCAGAGAAGGGGCATTTGTTTATAAGGACTGCCCTGTTGGTCATGTGAGCTTAAATGGAGAGAAACTGCTTTGCTAATGTGTATTTCAAATTTACCTTGTGCCTCCCTGGAATGTCTAATATGATGGTGTTGTGATGGAATGCCGGCTAGAAAATGAAATGAGATTAGAAGGCCACAGAATTTCAGTAAAAAGTACCAGCTGCAAATCCCCAGGTCGCTTCACTGGGAATGACTTTCACGTGTTTCTAAAAGGAGTTGGATTTTAAGCAATAGTTTGGAATTTAAAGTATCTAGGCCTCCAGGTCACCAAGTTGCCTGTGCACAGGCAACAGCACGTGTGCCTTCTGTTGTTGGGATCCTGTGTGAGCATCTTTAGGGCTTGTTAGTGAAAAATAAGAAACTGCCTTGTAACATCATACTTTATTTGTTAAAGCTGGATGGCATCCTGACATAAATCTCGATTTTGTTTCCAAGGCCTGGGCATGTTACAGGACAGCGGTCTCTGTGTGGTGGGAGACAAGCTGAATTTCATTCGCTATCTTTCCCACTTCCGCTGCATACACAGAGGGGCAGCGTTTTCCCAGATGAGAACTACAACTGTCCGCAAGCTGCTGCCCGAATCCTGGGGGTTCCTGTGCCCTGTGGACACCCCAGATGGAGAACCCTGCGGTCTGATGAACCACATGACAGCCGTGTGTGAAATAGTGACAGAGATGGTCCCTGTGAGAGACATTCCACCTTTGTTATGTTCCCTAGGTAGGCTTTACTGGCTTGATCATTTAATGAAGCAGTCTTCCTTTTTACCTTTCCGCCCTGCAAACCTGTATCTGGGAAAGGTTGTCCAGACACCATCGCTGTACACTGTTAACTTGAGAAGGTGAAATCGAACCTGTATTTACTGTGCTTCTGCTTAATGTAGCACGTTGTTTATACAGGCCTGTCAGCCTTTTGGAGAGTGTAAAGTTCAATGTAAATCTCTCTTCACTGTTTGCTGTAGAGTGAAGATGTTCACTTAAGCACAAGGAATTTCACCGTACAAGCTCTAAGAAATTGGAAAAAGTGGTGACTTTCTAATGCTGCTGGTGACTTGAATTAAACAAGCTCACTTGTGTTTACCACAATAATAGGAATCCTTATTTCAATCAGAAAAACGGGGAGGGGAATGGCATTCTTAGTTCTGCATGTTTTACATTTTCCGTTAAGTAATCTACAGTTTTGCCCTGTTGGTCTGATTTTTTTGATGCCTCGGGAAGCTTTTTGGTGTGGATTGAGGCTTCCTGCAGAAATAACTTCTGTGTTTTATTTACTTTTTTGGCTGTTTCTTCTCCCAACCCCCTCTTCTTACAGGTGTAACCCCCATCGATGGAACGCCAAGCAAGCCTTACGCGGAGTGTTACAGAGTTGTGTTGGACGGCTCTGTGGTGGGCTGGGTAGAGTGGGACCTGGCTCCTGAGATTGCAGAAACCCTCCGCCGTTTCAAGGTTGTCTTGTTTAAAATGTTTCTTAGCTAAGCATCCTCATTATGCAGTGGTCAAAAATAGGCATGTTTGGAACTTTTTTTTTTAAACTTCCACTTATTTATTTTTTTAATCTGACGCAATAAGTTATCTTTGGCTGTACGTTAGTATTGGAGTGGGTTTTTCTGTTTTTCTTATTTATGTCCATATGTTTGGTCTGTTGGTTTATGAAATCATCATTTTTAGAACTTTTTTCTTGAAAAAGGTAAGAGACATAATTCTGTCCTTTTCTTGATGGAGACTTTTCTAGAATTATTTTCAAAATCTTTTCTCCACTGTTTTATGTACAGCTGTGCTTGGCATTTTTGTTGTGTAGCCCGTTGAATGCAGCTTAACTAAACCAGTGTTGGTTTGTGTTTCTAAATTGGTATTTCTTTGCACAAACAGATAACACAAGAGAAGAGATTTCCTGCACGGGCAGAAGTGGTCCTTATCCCAATGACAGGAAAACCCAGTCTGTATCCTGGGTTGTTCATTTTTACTACCCCTTGCCGGATGGTGCGGCCTGTCAGAAACCTGTTCTATGGAAGGAATGAATGGATTGGTACTCTGGAACAGGTGGGCTTTGCATATTTCCTTTGTAAAAGTGCTGCCTATTACAGAGGTACCTGGCATCAAAACCAATGTTTTAGAAAATATTAGTGAAAGGAGCTGAGGATGGGGCATATGGAGCTTGTGTTGAAGAGCTAGAATAGGTGGCAAAAGGGTTTTCTCACCTCCTGCTAATTGGTTTCCAGTAACTGTCTTAGATGGACTGTAGGGATCTTTCTGAGATACTGAAATCTGCTCTCAGTGTTAACTTAGTGAAGCTCTTGAGGCGAAAAAGCTGTCTTGTGTGTAGTGTCTCATCTTGTGTTACATCATGTTCTCCAAATTGCCCATGGGCAGCCAAGCAGTGGATTGCCAGGGAACTTGCCCATTTGAAACAATTAAAATGGGAGACAGGAAGGAGGACATGTTACTGCAGTTTCGTATTTCCAGACTTGCTTTCCTTGCAGTTGGTCTGTGATTGTGATAGGTAGTTTAACAGCTATCGTATTTTTCTTGCCTGCTAATACACTAAGGTGCAGACCACGACCACAGCTAAAACTGAAATGGATAAAAAGACATAGGAGGCAGCTTTGTTTTGCTTCCTTCCCTTTGAAAGAAGGAAGCAAATGAGCATTGTCCAATTTGATGCTTGCAGATCTTCATGAACGTGGCCTCGCTGGAGTCAGAGGTGGTGCCTGGAACGACCACCCACCAGGAGCTCTTCCCTCACAGCATTCTGAGTGTGGTCGCCAACCTCATCCCCTTCTCTGACCACAACCAAAGCCCACGAAACATGTACCAGTGCCAGATGGGTAAGTGCTGTAGTACCTAATGCTGCAAGTCCCTGGGCAAGGGAGAGGGAAACAGTCTTTCACGTGTCTATTCTAGTGTGTATTTCCACATGCCCAAATAACAGCTCTTCCCAACTGTTGTTTCAACATTGAGGTTGATTAACAGCCATTTTTTTCATGGCAAAGTAAAGGAAGTCAAGTTTATCATCCTGGCTGCCTTCCAGTGGGCAGTTCCAGGTTGTTGCACTCATGTTGCCTTCCTTAAGCCTCTAGTAAGTTTTGTTTGGGTTTTTTCTTAATTTGTTGTTGTTGATCATATAGAAAAAGTGAAGGGCGCTGCACCAGCTGGTTGGTGGTGTTAGTGTCTGACGACTGTGCTGTGAACAGTCCTCTCGTCCCCACAACTGACAGAGGTTAACCTACTTCTCACTGGTAGCTGCAGCAGATGCTCTGCAGCAGTTAGTGTGAGGTTTGCTTGCCACCTGTTTTCGGTGAGCGACTGCTGTCTTGACACTGCAGCTGTTGAGAAGACACTTGCTGTAGGCATCTGTTGCAAGAGAGTAACACAGCACTGTGGCAAGAGGGTTGGGGGGGTGACACCTATTTGACAAAGATTTAAATTGATTTATTTAGTTGTCTGAAAAACTGGGATAGGATACATAGCGGGGTTTCGATCAGCTGAGGTGCAAGTGATGTGCAAGAAGCATATTAAAAAAAAAAAGGCAAGCTAAGAGAAAGCGTGTGGGTAGGGACTTAAAGAGAGCAGGTCTTATTGCCTCAATAGCATCGCTAGCGTATTACATTTCTGAAAATATTATGAGAAGGATGTCCTTAAAACACTACCACTTCTAAAAGTACCAATGTGACTATGGTTAAAACTTGTTTTCCTTGCCAATATATTTATATTGCAGAAGCAAACACTTTTTGGCCTGGAAATATGTAAGGTGTGCCTCACTGGGAAGCTCTGGGGAGACGAAAAACAAACAAACAAAAAAAAAACAAAACAACAACAAAAACATCCAAAACAACCAAGCAAAACCAAAAAACACCGCAACAACCTTATTGGAGATGTTGCAGTTGCAGAAAAGACACAAAATTACAAATAATCCTTATGAAATGGTGTGAAAGGAATTGAGTGTTGTCACAGAATCACAGAATAGTCAGGGTTGGAAGGGACCTCTGGAGATCATCTAGTCCAACCCCCCTGCCAGAGCAGGGTCACCTACAACAGGTTGCACAGGATGGCATCCAGGCGGGTTTTGAATGTCTCCAAGTGGGAGACTCCACAACCTCTCTGGGCAGCCTGTTCCGGTGCTCCACTACCCTCAAAGTAAAGAAGTTCCTCCTCATGTTAAGATGGAACTTCCTGTGTTCAAGCTTGTGCCCATTACCCCTTGTCCTATCAATGGGCACCACTGAAAAAAGACTGCTCCCATCCCCCTGGCATCCTCCCTTCAAGTATTTGAAAGCATTAATAAGATCCCCCCTCAATCTTCTTTTCTCTAGACTAAAGAGACCCAAGTCCCTCAGCCTTTCCTCATATGAAAGATGTTCCAATCCCCTAATCATCTTTGTAGCCCTTTGCTGGACCCTCTCCAGCAGATCCCTGTCTTTCTTGAACTGGGTTCTTGTGGTTCATAGAAACTTTTATAGCTGGATTTAGGGCAATAATTAAATTCCAAGGGGCTTAAGATTGATAATCCCTCTAAATGGTAAGTATTTCCAGCTTTCTTTGTAACAAGACACGTGGAGGATGAAACCTAGATTAACTTTGAATTGATCCTGAATAAATCCAACTTTCTTTATAGGAAAGCAAACCATGGGGTTTCCAGTTTATAACTACAGGGACCGCTCGGATAACAAGCTGTACCACCTTCACACTCCCCAGAGCCCTCTGGTGCGGCCCAGCATGTATGACTATTACGGTATGGACAGCTATCCAGTCGGCACCAATTCAATTGTGGCTGTCATCTCCTACAGCGGCTATGACATGGAAGATGCAATGGTAAGCCACCAAAAGGAGAAATCCTGCTGTCCTATAAAGGAATTTCCTGTGGGGGACTGGGAAGAAGGGTGGTACCTGGCTGACAAGAGCCCGGTTTTCTGCTTCAGCTAGTCCACAGACTGTTAGGTCAGATATGGGAGTGGTTAAGTGTTGTTACCACAGGTAATGCTGAAGGTGCCAAGAGTAGAGCCGAGCTCCCTTGTGCAAGGCAGTGGGCTTCCAGCATTGAAAAATACTGGGGTTGCAGGAGGTCTGGGCCTTGTGGAACAGTGACTTGCTGTGAGGCTTTGTTTAGTAAGGCAGTGTTAAAAAGGTAAGCATCAGATTGGAATGGAAATGCTTTCTTTGTTGAAGCTATTAGCAAGTCTTTAACGGGCCTTTGTTTCTTCTTTTTAGATTGTGAACAAATCTTCCTGGCAGAGAGGGTTTGCCTATGGAAGCGTTATCAAGATGGAGAGTATTGACCTTTCCCTTAAAGCCAGCAGGGCAGGTGATAATTTAGTATTTGGCGTCAGGCCTGGCGATCCCAATGTTATGGAGAAGTTGGATGCCGACGGGCTGCCTTTTGTTGGCTCTATCCTACAGCCTGGGGACCCCTTCTACAGCTTCATGAACCTCAACACAGGGGAGACCTTCACTGTGTACTATCCGTAAGTACAGCTTGTCCCTCCCAGCTCCACACACCTGGTGGTGAGCAGTCTAAGAGCACTTGGCCCTGATGAGCTGTAGTGTATTTTCCTCCAGGTGTTCCCTTTTCTCCTCACATGATAGTGTCGATGTCATGACAGAGACAGCATGAAGTTCATGTTGTAGGTGGCTCCCATGTGTGTATCATGGCTTTTCTCTAAGCCAGTGTATGCTGCAGAGCCTGACATGTCCCGTGAGGAGAATCTGAGGCCAGTAAAAAGAAAGAGCTTGCAGAAATGTAATACTGTCTCCCAAGGACTGTTTCTCTGACCATCCCTGACAGTCATTTTCTGTACCTTTTTGTTAATTGATTTGCATAAGGTGTGCTGTCTGAAAAAAAAAACCCAAACACCGAACAAAACGGAAGTGCCTCATGCCAGAGACTTGCCAGAAAACCTTGTCAGCAAAGTTGTTACAGGATTAGGGGTTCAAAGAGCATTTTTGTTAACATTGCAGCTTCCAAACTTCTAGAATATTGGAATGTGTCAACTTACACCCCTTCCTCCCCCTGGAATATTTTGGAAATAAGTTTTGTAAGGTTTTTGAACTTCATTTGAAAGAGAGAAGGCTGCTGAGGCTTTCATTAAAATCCTCTTAACTCTTTCGGGAAAGAGAAGCAAAAAAATTGACAAAACCTGATATATTTAAATGCATTCTGCACTCCAATTGTCTGTACAACTTCAGGCCTTACCTCTGTCTCTCTACAGCATTGACAGGGTGAGGATAATGCTGTGTCGTTATTCACCTCGTGAATGCGAATTAGTTTGAGAAACACAGTAACTGGCAGGACTGGGAAAGCTGTTGTTTATTACTCTATAGCAGATGGTGCCTTAGCTGCACTACGGGGACTGTTGTGGACTTGTAGAATAAGTCATCCTGGTCGTAAGAGATTTGGCACGTGGTAGCGGGGATCTGTAAGCTCGGCACTTGCGGAGCACTCTTTGGCTCTCCCACCCCGCGTTCCTGCTCCCCAGCTCTCTCATGCCAGCCCAGCCCTAGTTCAGGTTCCTCATCCAGAGAGCCTTTTACCTCTCTGCCATTCACCTTTTGTTCACTCTTGGTCCAAATCAGATAATTATTTAGGTTCTCAGAAAGATGAGTTTCTCTGCTCTCAGTGTTGGAGAGCTGTTGGAGAACTGTTGGCCCCAGTTTGCCCCAGAGAACCGGGGCCCATAAGAGGGAGTTCTCCTGCTGTTCTAAGTGCAGCGTACGCTGCTAGATCTCAGGCGTGGCTTGGAAAACAGGGAGGACAAAGGCTTTGACTTCAGAAGTTTGAACAAGCTTGGAAAAGGGTTATGGAGCACAGTTTTGATTGTTTGGGGTGTTTTTGGTGTTTTGTTGTTGTTGTTTCAGTTTATGTGTGCAATTGCCTGTACCCTGGTTGCTTTTGGACACGGCAAAATAATAGCTTTGAAACAGAAGCTAAACTTAGGTACAGGCCTTCTGCCAACACGTAGTCAGAGGACTTCAAAGGAGAAGAAGAAAAGTAACCATGTCTTAACATGGGACAAGATGTATTTATTCCTTAGCTGTTCTCTCCCAAACGAGTGGAGAGTTTGGGCTGAAAGCTCTATAAGAACAGTTAAGCTGCAGCAGGCACCGAGCACGTGGAACACCAGCCTGAGGGTTCATCTAGAGAAGCAGCACTCACACCCTTGAACGAGGCGCCTGTTGGCAAAGCCCTTTCAGCTCACACTGTGCCTTCCCTTTCTGCTCTGAACTTCCCTCTCTGCTTTGCACTGAACCCCGTTCTTTATTTTGATATCCCACCAAGATGGTGTGAATTTATTGGGGGGGTTGGGTGAGGGGCTGCTGCCTTAACACAAAACAAAAGGCAGTGGGATGCGGTTTGTCTGATAAAGTGCGATATGGATGAAACAGCTTTAAATTATCTTTATTTTAAATTACGGGTGGCACATTACCTGATCACCTGAAAGTTGTAGCTGTGCTTCTAGGATTAGAAAAAGCAAATTAATGGCACTTGTGCGATGCTGTTTTATTGCTTCCTTGCCGTAGTTCCTACACAATCTGATTTCCCTCGCTACCGAATAGTACTTTTCAAGAACGGCGTTGTTCCCCAGCTGTCCCAAGGCATTTTATGAGACTTTTGAAGTGGTTTTGTTTTTCCCTTCGTTTCCTTTCCCTAGCTAAAAATCATTAGCACGCTTGACATCTTTGCTGTGATTGTTTTTCTGCCTACGCAGGAATAAGGAAGTGGGCATTGTAGACAACGTCAGGTTATGCAGTAATGACCGTGGGACTGGGAAATTCAAGAAGGCTTGCATCACTGTCAGGGTTCCCCGAAATCCAACCATCGGAGACAAATTTGCCAGCCGTCATGGACAGAAAGGCATCCTGAGCCAGCTCTGGCCAGTTGAGGATATGCCGTTCACAGAGAACGGGATGGTTCCAGACATCCTCTTCAACCCTCACGGCTTTCCCTCCCGTATGACCATCGGCATGTTAATCGAGAGCATGGCGGGGAAGTCGGCGGCGCTGCACGGCGTTTCCTACGACGCCACTCCCTTCACCTTCACAGAGAAGAACTCCGCTTTGAAATACTTCGGTGAGACTTTAGTAAGCGCAGGTTTTAACTTCTTTGGGACAGAGAAGATGTACAGTGGCATCAGCGGCCTGGAGCTGGAGGCAGAGATCTTTGTGGGAGTGGTGTACTATCAGCGCCTGCGACACATGGTCTCGGACAAGTTCCAGGTGAGGACAACGGGGCCCCGAGACTCTGTCACCAACCAGCCCATCAAGGGGAGGAATGTGGAAGGTGGGATTCGCTTCGGTGAGATGGAGCGTGACGCTTTGCTGGCTCACGGCACATCCTTCTTGCTGCAAGACCGCCTCTTCAACTGCTCTGATGGCTCCATCGCCTACATCTGCACGAGCTGTGGCAGCATGACATCTCCTGTGCTGGAGAAACCACCGCACTCCTCCTCTGTGACCAGCAACAGGAGGTACTCCTGCTCTGTCTGCAGCGAGGTGGACTCGATCGAGGTTGTCCCTGTGCCACATGTCTTCCGTTACTTTGTGGCAGAGCTGGCAGCCATGAACATAAAAACAAAGCTTAACGTGGAGTAGCTCTGTCCTCGGGCACGGCGACGCCGCTGCTGGGAGAGAGGAAGCACGTGTCAGTCCTGCCTTTGTCCCCTGCAGGTTTCAAACATTAGGTCAGTTCTCAGGTTCTTGAAACGTTTGCAAGATTAATTTGATGTTTGTGTTGAGACGGGGCAGCTGCCAAGCTGTATGGCGAGGAGCTGCGGCTCTGTTGAAGTTCGTTTGCACTTCCTAAAGGATCGCTAGCTATTGATGTGGCGTATGGAAATCAAGCAGTATCACTGCTCCCACTGGCTGCTGGGTTGAGAGCGGTGGGGGTCCTTCGTTCTCCGAGCGCTGGCTGCAGCTGCAAAGATGAAGAGGTCATAAACAGCATGAAGCGAATGTTGGAAATGACGAAGAAAAAGGAAAAGCATTTTGTTTTTTGAAGAAAAATCCTTGCAAAACGTATGCCTTAATGATGGGTACGTGCTAAAGTGATTGGACATGTTTTGTTTTGCTTTATTTCAATACATATATATGCCTTGAAACTCATGAAGAAGGCACAGAGTTCTGCTGCACGAAGCCGCAGCCTTGACCACAAGAGACCAAGGTGGCCGAGCCAGGCCTGTCCTGGGAGTGTTTGGTGTCGCCGAGCCCACCACCTCTCTTGGTATGGCACCGCGGTGGGGTGGGGGGGTAGGTTTTTTTGGTGTGTTTTGTCTCTGCCTGAAAAAGCAGCATCAAGCAGGTGGTTTTCCAGCCTGGCCCTGAGCCCTCCTGCGATGCTCTAACTCGTGGGACGGGAGCACGCCGGGTCGCGCACAAGCCCCGCGGATGCCATCCCTGTCCCCCACGGTCCCCCGTGGCCCCGGCAGCACTCCCCCCTGCTCCCTGCATCCTCCCTCGGCTGCCGCGGGGGGGGGACCGG
>VZSZ01000925.1:94646-147484 GCA_013398815.1 Ibidorhyncha struthersii | reverse complement strand
TCCAACCCGCCCGCGCGGCGGGCCCCAAGGGGCGGGGCCGTCGGGCAAGGTTTGCACTCGCGATTGGCTCCGCTCCCACCAATCCCCCGCACCCGTGAAGGCCCGTGGCGCGCAGGGCATGCCGAGAACGGTGGTTCCCGGGGACGTGCAGCGGGACAGCAGTGCGCGCGCGCGCTGTCCTGCGGCGCCTGTGATGGCGGCGGCGGCTGCTTATGGCCGGCCGCGGGGCTGCGGCCTAGTAAGGCCTTGCGACCGTCTCCGCCGCCGGTGTGACGCCCGGGGTAGCGCCCTTCCTACAGCCGCTCCAGCTTTGGGGGGAAGGAGGGGCCGAGGGGGTGTTCGGTGTTCATCTCCACTCGTGAAGGTGAGCGCCTCCCCAGAGGTGGGAGCCGCTGGGGCAGGCTGTGAAGGTGGAGTAAGGATGTGTGCTCTGGGCAGGGAAACCTCGATGCCGGCATCTTCGGGGTTTGCCTTTCACAGTGCTTCCACTCAGAGTGCTTTTCCCTAGAAATTCCTACCATCCTCTGCACATAAAACCTCTACAAAACTTGAAAGCCTTCAGCATGAAGAATGCTATGCATCCGTTCATTCATCAGTAAAGAATACTGGAATGCTGATTCTGGTCTTCAGATTGGGGGCTTACAAAGGGCTGGTCAGCTGCCAGCTCTGGGAGAAATGCCTTCTCACTGAAGAAGCTATTACCCTGTAATGTGAATGTAACAGGGAGAATCAGTCACGGAATATGACTGATACGACTTTACTAATGTCTGTAGGGTGAGTTTTCCAACTCACTCTAGCTTATGCTAGAAAGTACTGAACTTAGAATTTTATATGTGTTGTCCGCATAATCTTTACAGCTCTAGAAATTAGCCTAGCTGAAGGAAAAAACGGATCAATATTACCTGGGACGTTTACTGAAGGCCTTTTGCATTGGGAACTGCATGGCTGGGGTTTCATCTACTGCAAAAGAAATGCCACAGTGAAGCTGCAAAATACAGAACACTTCAGCCACTTTTCCAGACTAGTAAATGGGAGAAACATAGCAAGAAGCTGACTGTCATGAAATGCAAAAAGGGTCAGTGGACATATACTGAAGGGAGCTTACATGCCCAAAGAAGTCCAGAGGATTTAAGAAGCTGGACAGGGAGAAAGCAGCCCATACAAAGACAACTCGGAGCTTTAGTGAATAGCTAGCTGATCAGGGGAAGAGGTGAAATGGAGGAAGAGCTCCTCCTACTGTCGTTGGCCTCTTAAAAGTTGACTTCAAAAGTGTAAGCCAGAGTTGAGAAAAGCTGTCTAAGGGAAAGGAAATGCTGCAGTTTAGTTTCTGTGCAAACAGGAGGGCGTCACCGCAATATAACACTGTCATAGACTGCTATTTCCTGCATGTTACAGGGGCAACAGGAGCCCTACCTTCCCACCAGAGATGCAGGAAAAAGTAACATTGCCTTGGTGACTTTTTTCCTTCCCACAAATGCAGCAGGGCTGCCACTTCACCTCCAAGGCCAACAGGCTTCCTTCCTATCGTCTACAAAAACAGAATACCTGTGTTAAACCAGAGAACTGTTTGGGGCTATTGAGCGAGGCAAGCAAATCATACCAACCAGGTAGTTTAGAACATTAGTGAGCAGAACCAACATACCCTGGTGCCTCTTCTGCAAGTTCTTTGTATCTCATTTCTCAGTGGAGTCATGACTGTGCCACTCTACTTCTCAGATAACACAGATACACCTTTAAACCAACTGGCAAATAATCGTGCATCATCTTCTCCATATAATTTGAGAAAGTTAATACATACCTAGAGGATAATCAGAGAAGTGTTCACATATGCCTAGTCACCATCAACGTCTTCAAGCAGCAACACGGCAGGCAGCTCCACAGCTTCTGTATGTTTGACTAGGACAGTAGTCACTAGGGAATCAGGGCACTCTGCAAACAGCTCTGCTCTGTGACCTCGGTCAAGTCCCTAAATGACAGGGTATCTGTTTTCCTTCTCGGTTTTGGTTTTACCTATTTAGACTGTAAACAGAGTAAGTAGTGCCGGCTCAACAGACTTACATGTCAGGCATGACACAGCAGAGAGCTGCTCTCATCTAAGGCTTTAGCTGCCCCTGGAACTCATAATAAGAAGGGATTAATAAAACTAAGAGATGATTACTTTATAAGAACTGAGCTTCACCACGTTAATTTAAGGAGGTCCTTTAAGCTGGCAACACTGAAGCAAGACTTACAGAAGGCAAAGCATAACAGCAACAACAAAGGAAGTCTCACAGAAGCAGAGTGCTCAAACATCAAACACACCAATTACAATAAAAAAGGGAATGGTGATTAGCTTGTTAAGGAGCAAGCCAAAAGGGACAGAGTCTAATTTGAAGGGCACGGGATGAAATACTTATCAGTTCTTATTCAAATAAATACTCAGCAATTAAGTAATTCTGCAAGCCTCCAGAACTGAAAAGCTAATGGCAAAATTTTTCATTTCTGGAACAGAATCCACAGAAAAGGTTCTTCCTCAAACCCAAGACAGCCTTTTGTGAGCATCTTCAGATAATAGTTTCGCACTTTAGAACATTTCAGATCATTCACTTAATTACCAACACAGCATCAGCTCACTGATACTGACTATAGTCCTCAGGTTTATTACTATTTTCCAACTCTCAACTCTTGCCTTAAAATTAGCAGTGTTCCCCTGCCCCTGTGAAAGGAAAGTGTCTCCCCAAAAGAGGTCATTCTATGAGCACACAGCAACAACTCTGACTCACAAGGGTAATCCAGATACTCAGAGCAATTCCCCCACCTTATGCTCGGTGACTAGCATCTAATTAGTCTAATATATTCTTATTCCTTCGGGTTATCTACTTCATGCCTACCACATTCTTTAAAAAAAACCCACCCATGTGCTCCTGAGACTGAAAAGCGATTATAGGCCAGCTCATGCTTTCCTGGGATTAAGGTCCCAAGAGGTTGCTCAATAACTGTACACAAAGGAACCTCCAATGATGTATTCTCTCCATTGCTGTCTCCCCAAAGGAGATGGAGATTTACTTCCAACCCTTTGGGGTTCCCTCCCATCTCAAAAAAGGGAATTCAAAGGATCCCACAAGGAGGCCTGCACCCTGGTTAAAAATGCTTTATTTTCCATGCCGTCCATACCAGCACAGCTTTAGCAAAGCCACTTCACTTGAGACTTTCTCAGCTGCATCAGCTCCAGGGATGGGGTAGAGGGAAAGGAAACCATCTCTCTGTTGTTTCTACAAGCTGCTCAGCACAACCTCACTGTTATCATTGGCTGTAATAAACAGAGGAAGAATGACAGACCTGTGAAAACACAGCCCATCTTCTCATTCTGAGTGTTTCTCCCCCTCCCTCAGTCCTCTGAGCAGTCTGTGGGCCAAATAAATACTTCTCCCCAGGCAATTTACCTTTTTCCTCCTGCTCAGGAAGGATTAAAACCAATTATAATGAATCCTCGTCAGGTATTAGTGAAGACCTGTCTGACCACCCACATTTACACCTAGGAAAAAGCAGCTTTTCTCTCAGGACAGGCAGAAGGCATTTCTCTGTTTTCTGCCTCTTCACACATGCTACTGTGGATTCAGAATTATCCATCACCCCCAAAAGCATTTCAGAAATATTCAGCAGCAATGTACAGTTTTTGAAAGAGAGCATCTGTACCTTCCTACCCTTTTTACAGAAAAGCAGACTAGCCACCTTCCCTGCTATTGCGCGCAGAAGGACAGACCCACCTGCACGTTACAGCTTTGAAAAAATCAGCTTCATTTGCCTTCTGCCCAAATTACAGCAAACAAAATGAGAGACCTCAGGGATTATTCCACTTTTAGCCTGTACTCATCTAAGCAGATTGCCCTCCAAGATCAGCTTCCTACTTCATTTAGCTTTTTCTGGTTAAAGAGACAACAGGAGTCATTCAAGTCTTTGGGCTTTTTATATTTCCCTGTTAAGGTTCTGTTAGATGAGGCGGCCATGAACTGGCAGAGCGGCAGCATAATAATCAATGTGGAGTTGTTGTAACCAGAACAGATCTTTACTCGTATGTGCTAAACCCAATTTACGCTACATAAAACAAACCAGACCTCCTCCTGCCTTTGCCCTGTGCCCTACCAGCGCTCCTTTTTTTACTACTTTGTCTTGCATTTCTGTTTACTGAGGTGCTGGGGTTGTCCCAGTAGTGATGTCTGCAATCACCGGGCCTTGCCACCCTCACCACAAAAGTTCCTTCAGCTTTCCCTGGGATGCTGAAGTAGACCAAGAAATGACAAGTATCACAGCAGTAGGCCTTTAGGAGCAGTGCACGAAACAGGTAATATCTCACTGAGGTAATCCTTAGGTCCCCACTGCAGCTTTTTGGTGCTAAAGCATGGAAAAACTGCAACATACCCTATTACTCAGAAACTTGAGCCATATTTAGACTTTTGTCCTATGAAGCAGATCTCTTTTGCTGTGACCAGATATGGAAGCAAACTCAGTAGTTCAGTGGTTCCCCTTTGATCAGCCCAGTTCTCTGGGGACGTGCGCATCCAGCATGTCACCCTGCGATCCTTCACAGCAGACAGCCTCTGTTGAGAAGCTGCAATTAAGACTAGAAAAATGCAAACACCTCACAGTGACCAGCAGAGAAAGTGCACTGTGTACCCCTTGTCATCACACGCAGAGTCAGACACCATGAAATTAGTACTGATGGTGCCTGGTTTTAGCAGTTATGGTAGGATATCTGTTGCTTTCAGGTACAGCCTTCGCTCCATCTGCAGAGTTCTTCAGTGGAGAAACGAGACAGTGGGAGCCAGCGGACTTTGCTTTTTTGCTTGGACAACACCAGCAGAGAAGGGTAGATCCCAGACACTCACCTCCGTGCAGTTGCCAGAAGTGGGGATGACCTTGAAAAAAAGGCAGGCTCATTCATGTGCAGTGTCAAAAAAAAACCAGGATGCGACTATCTTAGTTCAGCTCACCACCCGAGGAGCACGTTCCAAATCAGTAATGGCAGTGAAAGTGCCCTGGTTTTTGGGAAAGAAGTCTTCACTTTGTGATGTTACAGATTAATCACTCTGATAACCCAGCAGCTGAACTGAGCCTGATAGCTCTTATTTCTAACAGCAAACACATAAACCAGCAAGCAAACAAAGCCTGGAACATTTCATTCCATGAATCATTTCAGTCTGGGGCCTTTCATTCTTGCATGCTTTTCATTTTACTTCTTTTTAAAGTGATGAATGAGATCCCTATGGCTGAGACTACAAAGTAAACTGCTCCAGACATCCTCACCATCCTTCCCAGATGTTGCTGCACTGTTTCCAAAGGTGACTGAGTGGCGTGGAAGAGAGAAGAAACCACCAAACCTGGGCAGAGAAAGCAGAGGAAGGTCTCCTCTCCCACAGCGTTCGTGTCTTACAGTTTTCTGCCTGGCCCTGAAAGAATGAGACATCTTCAGGCCCAGCAATTGAATGTTACTTGCTCTCACACACCACCTACAAGGAACTCGGCATTCTCAAACAAGATCAAACCAGAGACCCAATGTCCTGTGTCTTAGCAGCGTTAGCGAGCAGATGCAAGAGCTCTCTTAGTGGATAATTATAGAAGAATTTACCCACAGAGGAAAGAAGACATCAAATTAATTCTGTGGTGATTATTTTTCACCTTGAAGCATGATGCTTCTTATCCGTTTTACTGGGATGAGCACACAGCAATAATATATTCAAATATTACCCCAGGACTCCACTACTGCAAACTCAATTACTATAGAGTATCCAGGCAAGCATGTCTGCCATTCATTGCTTGGGCACGATGCCATAGCTATGATCACATTATCCTCACCCTACATTGACTACCCATGACACATTGATTTTACAGAGTCATAGCTATTTTTTAAATCACTACAGCATATTCCGTTAAATGAACTATGCAGCAAATTAAGGCTATACCTAATTGAAGTAAAATAGGACATTTGTACAGCAAGAAGCTGAATGCACGATGAGCTGTTTTGCTGAACTGGGGTGCTATTAATTGTCCGATAACTGAACTTTTTTATCAGTGGTCTCTAGGATATAGGCTTATAAATCTGCAGGAAGCATCACAGTCCAATCCAATCCATTCCAGTCATTGAAGGTGTATTTTTCCAAAACCTCAGGAGCTTTCACACCCAAGAGGGAAAGGGCATGAAATGAGAACATTCCCAGCCTTGCAAAATAAAGTGCACCGTAAGGAAAGGTGCCTCTCAGCTGACAGAAGATGGAGCCCTCCTGCATTCATCACTGACTTTCCCCATAGCTGTGCTGTCATGGCATCAGCGGGGACAGGTGTATCCTGGGCTGTGTGACTCAACCGCCTTATGGTACCAAACGTTTAATTCAACTGCCTCCTGGCTCTCATTCAGCTTCCACTGGGAGCTGCGTGTTTCCATCGCCTCTCAGCAGGGACTCACCAACTGACATATGAAGGACAAACGATTTTTAAAAGACTCTGATTTGAGCTGGCTTGATTTTAGGGCTTCCAGCTTGAAGTACTTTCAGCCCCAGGGGTGCACAGCTGCCATGCTTTTGACTGGAGCCATCTGAAGAAAATCAGGATGTCCTAAATCGGTAAAACTTTAGTCACTCTTAATCTGTGGTCACTTTTCAAATATCTGAGCTTGAATGATAAGATCAGGAATGTAGATAAGTCATCGGGGCTGGGAAATGGGCAGATGAGCATGAGACTTGTTTGTCTTAACTCTCAATGTTATGTTTAAAACAAATACTCTTTAAATATATCACCCAACTTCCTTCTTACATTGGTGAGGGTCCAGAATAAGGTCAGTGAAATGACTAAAGTCACACAAAGCAAGACTAAGAACAGAATCAGGATTTTGGGCATTAAACTATGGACCATAAACACACCGTTTTGACTGTTTCTTTCTCTCTGCCTTTAGTCTGACGGGGGAAAAAAGAAGCTGGGAGGATGAATGAATGTCAGATGTGAAGAAAATCTTTGGGCTTTCAATTTCCTATTATAAACCAGGACTAGAATACTAAAAAAGCAGCAGAGGTCACAATGAGATACAGTGAAAAAAAGCAGTGTGTACACTCTTATTCCACGGATAATGGTCTCAATCTGCTGTGTATGAAAAGAGACGCTGGGAGAGAAAGGCCAGAAATAGCAGGAGGTTTTACAGGGCAAGGGAGGGATACTGTTATTTGTACTAGATCTACGTATGGTTCATTCTGAGGTTTTGTAGCTGTAATTCTGAGAGCCTGGCATCTGCCACCCCACGCCGCAGTCTCTTACCTAAACCACAGAGCGAGTGCACATGCCCTGCTTTGCTGTCAGGGAGGAGTCAGAAGAAGAAGAACAATTCTGGAGCCACCCCAGAGGCCAAGACCTCTGTCTCCATCCCAGAGTGCCCGAGGAGGGCAGATGTTTGGTTTCTGTTGGATTAAGCTTTTGGCTGGAGATTAAGCTTTGTTGTGGGTTAGCTGCTGATCTTAACTGGATAGCTTTCCTACATATCTGCCAAAAATGCTTAGAGTAACACATTGGCTCTTTTCATGCAGTCTGTCAACAACCGAAGTCGACATGTAACATAAAAACTACATATTTTAAAAGCAGTAGAAAAAATAGGTTGGGATGGGCATAAATTCCCTCAGTCTCTTCTCCTTGCTGCTGACTTCCCGTGCTTACCCATGCCTCTGTTCCTCCTTCTGCCTGTTCAAAATATGGAGAAAAAAGGAAGTTGCTGCCACCACTTCAGCCACAAAACTGTGTATATTGAGGAAGAGCAAGACATTGCTCACATACACCAAGGCGGGAGGACTGATGACTTGAGTACAATGAAATTTATTATTGCATTGCTTCTGAACAACTGTGCTCCAGGCATACCCCTCAGAAACTCATTTACTTCCTAGCCTGGAAAAGGTTAGATGTTGATCCAAACGTCGTGGCCAAACATGGCGTTTCTAGCTGGTTTGCTGACTGGGGGAGCTCAGAGAAGTACCGCAGATTCCCTGTTCCTCTAGGGATGTCCTGACCCCCAGTCCCCTGAGGCCGGCTGCTGCAGTGCTGCTGATCCCTAGCAAGGGGGTGGGCCAGGTGCCAGGAAAGCACATCCTGACAGGCATCCTCAACCATCCTTTGGTCATTGCTGAATTTACACCCCTACAAGGGGACTATAGCACATGGCAGCTGTTTGCAGGGTAAGGAGAGAAATCAGGGCTATTTGTGACATCTATTTAAGGGCTCTTTAATATATACACAGCCTCTCTTGTGGTCGGTGCTTTATCTAACCATGGTTTCTACATTCCACCACACAAATACTTCGTGACATTTCCTGTTTCTGGCACCAAACTCTGTGCATGAGGGTGGGGGGAACATGGCGGGGCAGTTCATGTTTGAAGGCCAGCTGCAGCACAAATCCAAACTGATGCCCCATATGGCCCTGCAGGCTTTGGAGGGCACCTGCTAAAATAGATTTTAGCACTCGAAGTAAATCCTGGTTTCCTTGGTTAAAGTTTGCTCCTTCCTTAGGAAAACACTCGTGGAAATTTGAAGCAGCTTTGTCTGAAGTAGGATTAAGTAATAAGTGAGGTCCGTGTTCCCCTTGGTTCTCATCCAGTGCTGTTCCTTATTTCAGCATCTAGCGAGCATAAAACATTCCCTTTGTGATTTAGTAGCATTTTGCAGTGAGCCTGCAGAGCTGTGGGTGACTGCATGAGACACAGAGCAACGGAGAACTTAGTCTGGCCCAAGGAAGCTACCGTTTCGGTTTATTTCAGGAACTGGCGTGGGAAGGCTCATGTCTGTGCTGGTGTATGCTTTTGCCTTGCAAGCAGTTGGGCTGCACCGGCGCTCCCTGTTGGGACAGTCCAGCTTCACTGCCCTGGGGGAGCATCACCTGCCTGCACTGGGCCAGGCTGGAGCCGGACGGGGCTCCAGTGGCTTCTGAGCACCCCGGCTATGGGCTGGCACCCTGGAGTGCCTGTAGCTGTACTTGAATTTTACTGATATTCCCAGGACTGGATTTTAGAGGGGCTGGTGTCAAGGTCTGGATTCCTAAAACATGTGGAATTAGAAATTCCTATTCTAGCAGGGCTTGCTCAGTCTTAATCCTTCAATACACAAAGCAGATAAATTAATGGTCATGCAGGACTGGGAGTAGGAGGAGGCAGCTTCTTTGTAAAACCTCATTAAAACTTAGAACATCTCTGTCATTGTGTGCAGTGGGGACCCCGTGAGGGCTTTCGTTGCATCTTTGGACATCATTCTCTCCCTTGCAAGGTGTTCTGTGCTGGCCAGCTGGTGATTGCCTTGGCCAAGATATCTGCATTTCAAAACCACCATACTGTGACAAAGCGCCCATTTCTGCCTGCCTTTACAGAGGCAGACAGTTTCCCCCCACATGAACAACCTTTTTACCATCCAGCGAGTAAGTGCTGCTCCTCTGCTCAGGCTCGGCTCCGAGACTCAAGCTGCAAGGTGTTGCAGCCCGGTGAGCTATTTGATCAACTGCTATTGTTATAATAAAAGCTATCCCTGACAGAGCCGTAGGTAAAATCTCTCTTGGGAGCAGCATTTCCTGCTGACTCCATATAGAAGGCTTGGCAGAATGCCCCGTGCTTTACAGAAACAGAAAAATCCCCCTGCGGGGGCCGTAGAGCCGGGCCCCTAAAGCCCTTGACCCCAAATGTGTAATCTCCCCGGAGACCCAATGTACATGAAGAAATATAATCTCCTTGAAGCATCTGCTGTCCGCATTGTGTTAAAATATGACTGGGATGCAACTGTCAAGTCTCCAGGTCACTCATTGCAGAATCCGTTAAAGGGCAATAAAACCCCCCGACCCAATCTGAAAGGAGCGCTGGCACACAAAAGGATCTCTCTGTATTGCTTTAAAGAGGGTTATTTTACCATGGCTGCAGCCTGAGAGGTTTCTGTGGCATCCAACAGACATTTCACCTGCTTTTGTGTCCTGGGAAAGTAATAGCACACAACAGATGGGAAACGGAGCCGAGTTTCGGGAGGTCACTGTAACAGCATCACATGCAAATCCTTTGCCCGCTGGGACCTGCACGGTGCGTGAGCTGTGCTGGGGAAGTCGGAAAGAGCTTTCCCGATTGCACAGGGGCAGAAGCTCAGCCGGAGCCTTCGGCGAGGAGGCCTGGGAGGGCTGCCTTCGAAAATGGCAGATCAGCTTTCCCACTGGGGTGAAAGGGAAGAAGAGGTGTCTGTTATCACAGAAAACACAGAGAAAAGAGGTGTCTGCTATTTTTTTAATTTCTTTACACATTTTTCAAGCCAGTCAGAGGACTTGGTCTCTGCTCTGAAGACATAGGTGCAGGGAGCAGGAAAAACTGAGAGCTTAAATGCAGAACTAGCAAGGAAAGAGCATGTGGCCTGTCAGCAATACTCCGATCTGCTGTAGTTTCAGTTTTCTGCATTTTTTTTCAACAGTGTAAACTCGCTTCCTTGACATCTGCCCTGCCCTTGCTCTCGGTCTTCCCATCCCCCACTTCTCCCTTTAATGCCGGTGTCCTCATTTTCCCTTTTGTACGTAGGACCCTTTCACTATGCAGGGATTAGTATCTCACTCATAAATATGTGAAATAGATACGCAGATGATTTCATTTGCTGGGTTTTGTAGGGCTGGCAAGACAGACTGGCATGGGCAGAAGGGTATGTTCTAGTCGGTCAGCTGAAGAAAACATCTTGTGTTCACGATAAGTAATGACAAACAGGCATATGGAACACCAGCACCAGCCCGGCAGGGAGACCTCAGGGTTGGGGACGAGGTGGTAAGACATAAAGGCCGGTCAAATAAGGAAGAGCAGGAGAGAAGGTCGAAGATGTGTCTGCCTCCCCCATTTGCTATGTGTCTGCCAGGCAGAAAGGACAAAAGCGAGGAAAGTGAGAAGCAAAAGGGGAGCAGAAGTCCACTTTGACTCTGGGTGTTTTCAGTTGCTGGTAATTCGTTCAGAAAGAGATGCCAGAGGAGGCAAGAAAAATGCAGGTGTGGAGAGATGGTGGCAAGTGAGGAGGGAGGCAGATGTCTGAGGCTTGAGGAGACAGCAGTGAAAGCTGTGGAACTGGATGGGAGCACCCAGATGAGGGACACAGCTGAGCGGAGCAGGGATTCCCGAGGAGGAGAGACAACAGAGAGGCCGTGTGAACGTGACAACAAAGAGCTGGAGATGTCAGTGCTGTGGAGCCCCAGCCAAGGAAAAGTTGTCAATTGGCAAGGATTAAGTTGCCAGGTCCAAACCAGGAAGTTGAGACGAACACCAAAGCCCTAACGTGCAATAAGACCTTGCCGGGAGGCAGCTGGTGAGGTGGAAAGACAGGACTGAGGCGATGGATGATAAAGCAGAGAAATAGGGTTTGATGGACCATACGTGGTGGCAGCCAAGGCCAGGCTTCCAGCTGGCTTTGCAGGCAGCTGTAAGATCACAGGCAGCCTTGGTGGAACACAGTGTAGTGACCGGCATCATGCTGGGTGCATGCCTGGCTCTTGCCCGGACACCAGTGGCCAGGACAACTGTAGCCTATGCTGAGCATTTGGAGATGTTCATGCGGCTTTCAGCAGTCATGCAGCACAAAGCCCCACCATAAGCATGGTGCTGGGGGCCACGCTGCCTTTACTGCAAGATCAAAGGGCAGCTGTGTTTCGTCAACCAAAATATAATTACCATGCTAACTGCAGTCAGCCTCTGCTGAAGAGCCAGATGACTGTCCAGTAATGTTTAAAATTTGTTTTGCTGGAGCATGCCAGCACCCGGCTGACGTGGACACCCACATGTCATCTCCACAGGAGTACTAGGGAGGAGGCTCCTAGTGTGCCACTGGCCGTGCTCTCCTCCGCTGATGTTGCTGGCATTCTCGGGTCATCGGCAGGGATTTGCCTTCCTGTGTGACGCTGGGAGACAAGGCTGGATGGAAAGGGGCAACAGAGGCGCCTCGTGAACATTTTCGCCAAGATGTTTTATTAGTGGAACAGAGCTGGGATGTTTATTCTTATCCTTAAAGACTTCAAGAGACTTTTTTTTTTTTTTAATGCTTACTATGGTATCATAGCTGTTACAGATCCTGCTGGGGATAGGCTCACATCAATGTTACAACAAAAAGGCAAGTCCTGGCCTGGAGAATTTGCAACGTGACTGAGATCAGAGATGGCAGATAGGCACCAGTGGCCAACAGATGGAGCAGCAGAAGAACAGGACACCTAGGACCAGCACGGCAGCCTGGGTGGAAGGGAGTACTTTCGGTTGATGCCTTAGCTGAGGAAGACGAGTGGATGGCTCTGACTCAGGCTGGGTACACACTGCTCTCGTTAGCAGTAAGAGGGTGCAGACAGAGGGTAAGGCAAACCCTAGCGAAGACATCAGAAGGTCCCCAAGGCGGTAACTCCCCCTTTTTTTAACGATGGGGCAGGATAGTATGGCATGTTTCCCTTAGACATTAATCTGATTTAAAAACCTTATGTAAAACACGCTTGAAAAATATGGGCCTAAACCCCCTCTCTGAGCTGAGCACTCATCAGTAAGAGGCTTTAAGCCGCTGCCGGATCAAACCGGGGCCTTCCCACGCACCAAAGCACGCAGACACACAGCTTGCAAGGTCGAGAGCTGTCAACTCAGATCTTAACCTGCTTCGTGTGTTTGCGGAGCTTCATTTTGGATCTTCTCTGGATCTCATATGCTCAAAAGTGGTGGTGAGTGGGCCCAGACTGCTGGTGGCAGCTAAGCAGGTGATGGCTCTTCTTTGCCAGTAGAAGTTACTGTGCAATCAGTGGTGCGGCGTGGAGGCCATCAGCTATGTGTATGCATCTGAAGACATACACTCACTCTGTGTATTTGCATTTATATGAAGGATCAGTTGAAATTCTGTATTATTCCGCATACATTAGAACTTGAAGAGATTGGAGAAGCTTTTTGCCGAATTTAGTCCTGGAAGTCTATTATGTACCATTGTGTGGGTGTTATAGCAAATTGCAATACAATAATTGCAAACTTGCTGCTATACTTGTGCCTGAAGGCAGGTGTGTAAAATGTCTTCTGCTCTGAGCTTCCACAGCACTGCCAACTGCAACTGTTGCAGGCTTTAATGGAAGCTACACCTGGTCAGCAATCAGCCCACTTGTGTAAATTGGCAAAGGTGGGGCTCAAACAGGAGACTTTGGGTACCTGTGATTGCAGCATGGACTTGCAGTGGAGGTAAGACCTGGAAAGGGACAGGTTACCAAAGGAGCTGATGGAGAAACAGGAGCAGCAGGAAGAGCTGTGGCATCACGAGTGGTCTGACAACAGAAGCAGCAACATAGATAAGCTCTGCAGTAACTGCAACAACACGAGCTGATAGAGCAGATGGTCACCTCAGTTTAGCCTCTAACATGGCTTGTTGCCCCTAGCAATATTTACCCAAAAGTACTCTACTGATGGAGATGGGATTATGTAGCAAACAGAGGGAAATCAGTCCTATTTTGTACGAGAACTGTGCTGCCTATCAGCTCAGACTGTCTCTTCGTGTACTGGCTTTGACTCAGGCAGATGGAGTGATGTGATGATGCACAAACCCATTTCTAGGACAGCTCCAGATGGTAGAAACTAGGTAGCACTTACCCGGTACCCCAACTTTCTTGGAACTTTATTAACTCACTCTGCAAATCTGGAAACTCGGTTAACAAGTAAAATCTTGAACTCCCTTTTCTAGTTCTGAAATGGCCTGGGAACTGTCAGGACATTTCCATCAGCTCCTGATCAGTGCTATTTGGGGTTAATCCTGACCTACTTCAAGGCCTGAAGTGAAAATTGTTTTATTGGTTTGTGCAAAGCACTTAGAGATCCTTCAGCGAAAACTGAAAAAGAAAGGCAAATGCTGTTATTCTCATCCCCAAAATACTATGTAAAGAACCGTACTGAAGTAGCAATATAGACATGTTGCAAAGGGGATTAACCACAAAGGAGAGAGAAATTCTGCATTGGAAAATGTCCCGTGTTTGAAAGACCAGAGACCTACAAGCACTATGCGTATCTCAACTCATATATTTAATAAATATTGTCTCAACTGCATACGTTTACTTATTTTTATTAAAGAGCAAATTGCTTGTATTTCCTTTTCTTTCCTCTTCATTATAGCATCAAAGCAGGACAGCATGCCACACAACAGTATAAACAAACAGCATCACCAGATACTTAAGGGTCTTTAGCTCCTAAATTGACTAAAGCATAAATACAAACTGACGTCAAGCGTTTGGGATTACCATTTAAAAATCGCTATTTTCTGAGACGCTAATGAAGGCCATTCACATCAGAAAATCCAGTGGCTACTAAAGGAGAAGCGAGCAACCCAGACTCCAGAGTAAGGTCTGCTTCTCTCAGAATAAAAAACCTGCCAGATTGCTTTAGATCTGCAAGAAGTCCCGAACACAGGGAATATGGAAGAGCTGCTTCCAACCTGTCCAGCTCTTGAAGATTTGGGAATGCAGATGTCACCGCCAGTCCTCGCCGCCACCATTACCAGCAGCGCTTGTATCACTCCCTCTACTCATCACAGTCCTTCTATGGTGGAAGCTCGTCCTGGCTGTGCACGGGAGCTGCACAGCACGCCATGTGCAATGCCATCTGCAGTTGCGTTATGCTGGTGACCTGCTCCAAGGCTGTGACAAGTCACCTGCCACATTTGGTTTCTAGGGTCTCAGTTAAGTAGCTGAAGCTTTGAACAAAATGCTCTCATTTTCATAAGCAGTGATGAAGCTTATACAGTATCTCAGTCTTTCTCCCTCTTTAGCCTGACAAGTGTTTCCACTGGAACCCACAGAATTAAGAGTAATTTTATAAGGCAAAATGCATTCCTGAGTAGGCATTTGTACTAATTCAGGTGCTGGAAGTGGTATAGCCACACGGCAGCACACTGTGGGCCACAGTATGTTTAACTTAGCAGGATGGAGCACAGCGCTGTATGGCTTTTAGTACCTACACTGGCTTAATGAGCACTAGCTTGCATATCTTTAGGTGACGTATTTTTCCACAAAGATGTTAAGTCGGCAATCGCCTAGATAAAAAGAGGACTAGAGATTTTGAACATCCCTTCTACTTCAGAGTAAGTTCAGACAATCATATATTTTGTGCCAAGCAGACAACTTTTGCATTTCCACAGGTAGTAAGGATCTGACAGGGAAAAGCACAGCTTTCTATTTGAAGCAATGGTGCCTTTGGACACAAACTAACCAGTGCATCCCCTAGGACTTCTGTCAAGACGGCACTTCTTCATTTGGCATCTGTGCTAGCTGCCCAGGGGCCAAAAGCAGAGCAGGTACTGGGGGCACCACCTGCTTCTGTAACATCCCTCTAGGTCCCAAAGCAGTGAACTAAGTGGCCAAACCCTTGATGGAGCAAACCCTGCTGTCCTAGAAGAAATAAGCCATTCCACGTGGTACAAATTCACTATCATGCCTGTGGGTGACCTGCTAGTAATAAGCCTGAAGCCCAGAGACTTACAGCTCTTGAAATCCAAGTTCCCCTCCCCACGTGGAGACCACCTCTGTTAGCCTTGAGTGGTGCCAAGGCCCCCAGGCAGCAGCAGAGCTTGTTCCATTCTCTGGGCAGGAGGTGCAAGGGCAGGAAGGTCCCTTCCCCAGGGGCTGGCTCAGGACACTTCCAGGGGTGTAAGGGAAGGCAGGTGCAAGTGGAGGCTATTTGCCGAACAAGGACAACACTCCTGAGGTCTCATGAGCTCTGTGACCCTACTCAGTAAGTGGGTGCAAAAGCAACTGGGTGAGGGGAGGCACGGTGGGAACAGCTTCTGATTTAGCAGGGGCTGCACCAGGGGAGAGATTTCCTGCTGCAACAGGGGATGGATCACGGAGGGATGCAGTAGCTGCTGATGTGCAGGAAGGAAAGGGAAGAGAGTAGTTTCCTTCTCAGGTGGTTCAGCTGCAGTTTGCAGGCAGAACTGAAGCAAAGAACTCAGGTCTGCAATCCCCCTCCCCTTGAATACAGGGCACGTTGCATGTATTCACGGCCCAGGATAAACTAAAATAGAAAAACATTTGGTTTCAGTTCACATCTTAGTGGTGGCCCACGTTTTGTTCATAGTGCAGAAAGGGCAGAAGTTCCCATGAACGAAGAAATCCCCTTTCTTTCTGGACAGGTTTCAGAAAACCACTCAGCAGCAGAGCAATGCTATTGAACTTGGGAGGACTTCAGTCACCCGCTTCCTAATTCTCAAAGTAGTTAAAGCCCTGCAGCCTTTTTTTACCTTTTACAGTCACAGGACTAGTCAAGCAAAACCTTGATTGGATTATTCTGCTTTAATTACAGAATGCACTCAGACCAA
This sequence comes from Ibidorhyncha struthersii, assembly GCA_013398815.1. Classification (NCBI taxonomy): domain Eukaryota; kingdom Metazoa; phylum Chordata; class Aves; order Charadriiformes; family Charadriidae; genus Ibidorhyncha; species Ibidorhyncha struthersii. The sequence continues at coordinate 131,167 of VZSZ01000925.1, read as the reverse complement.
AAGCGCAATAGTACCTGGTACATATGTACACATTTCTCTCCATTTTAACACCAAAGACCAAAACGCAGTCTGGTCCTGCCGTAAATCAACCATTTTCTTCTGGCAAGATCTTTGGAGTATGAACAGACGTCACAGTAACGCTTGAACTGCCTCTTGTGTGCAGGACACCAGACTCTGTATTTTGTCATGTACTTTGAGATCCTTTAGGGTGGACCATACAGGAGACAGGCAAGAGAAGGGAGGTAAAACTGGAACCTCGAGAAAATCGGAGCCCATATCCCACCCCCACCAGAAAAGAAAAGCAGCAATGGGCCACTCTCTCCTTGCTGCAGTTAGGACAAGGTAGATAAATCACAAGGGTTTTTTTATTGCTGGTGAACTCAAAACAGGCAATTTTAATCTACTGAGGAAGATACACATACAAACAAATGTTAGGCCTTGTGCGTTTTTTTCTTCTTAATGTAAAAGTCTCTACAACTTCAGTCCAGCTCCCGAGCTCTTACCGAGCTGCTGCTGAGACCCTGGTAATGTGCTCTGGGCACTTCTGTAAGACATTATGAGAAGCATCATATGTATTAAAAAGGGAGATTTTGCAGAAAAGACAGCTCTGACTGTAGCCATGTTGCTCAGAAAGGAGAAGTGTGGCTAATCCTGCTGCATTAGGTACGTGGTATTTTGTATAATTATTTCAATTGATTTAAGAACTTGCCGGGTCCCTGTTTCTGGTGTGCAAGCTGCAAATAAAGTGCACTTCTGGGTGTAAATTACCACTCTATAAGGATGCAATAGCTGGGTGGTACCTGTCAGACATCAGTGGAAAGCAGACTGCAATAGCTGTTACAATGGCACGGGCAATAAGGATAATGGAGTAAGATACCAGATGCTGCTGGGAAACCCCTCCTGTCATGGTTTCAGCTGGGATAGAGTTGCTTTCTTACTAGCAGCTGGTATAGTGCTACGTTTTGGATTTGGGATCCGAAATACTGTTGATAGTGCACTAATGGTTTTGGTAGTTGCTAAGCTCTCAAGGCCTTTTCTGCTCCTCACACCGCCCTGCCAGCAAGAAGGCTGGGGGTGCACAAAAAGCTGGGAAGGGAAACAACCGGGACAGCTGACCCCAACTGACTAAAGGGATATTCCATACCACGTGACGTCATGCTCAGCAACATAAAGCTGGGGGAAGAAGGAGGAAGAGAGGGACGTTCGGAGTGATGGCGTTTGTCTTCCCAAGTAACCATTACATGTGATGGAGCCCTGCTCTCCTGGACATGGCTGAACACCTGCCTGCCCATGGGCAGCAGTGAATTAATTCATTTTTTTGCTTTGCTCATGTGTGCGGCTTTTGCTCTACATATTAAACTGTCTTTATCTCAACCCACAAGGTTTTTTTCCCACTTTTACTCTTCCAATTCTCTCCCCCATCCCAACTAGGGGGAGCGAGCGAGCAGCTTCATGGTCCAAGTTACTGGCTGGGGTTAAACCATGACACCTGCGTAATTTGAGCATCTAAATATTACACCACTGAGCAAAACCAGTGTCATTTAGTAGGGATCTTCTAAAGTCAAGACACATGACACTGAGTGTGCAACAGGTTAGCTCTGTGAACTACCACTCCTCCCCCAGTCCCAGCTGCAGCTGGGAGTCACCAAACCAGGCTGCTAACTCCTTTTACCTTCTTAAAGAGTTTTCTAACAGCTAAGGAGAAAGCAGGAAACCTAAGGATGCTTCTGTGACAGTGAAGGTTTCAGATGATGCAGGGGTGGTGCAGGAAGCAGCACAACACCACAATTAAGCTATGCTGTGAGAGGACAACTTATCTTCAGACACTGCGTTTAGTGACCCTGACAGAACCGGGCCAAAATGTGGAGATCCCAATTCCCACCTGCACCTTGCAATTCTTGTTCTGGTCCAGTAGAGCTCATCTACACTATCCCACATATACATCTCATCTCTTTTTTTTTTGTGCAGTGTCAGGTGACTCCTTTGTGTGGGTCTAGGTGCTGGAGACCATCAAGGCTGATGAACTACATACTTTTCCTCTGATTTCATAATACTGGCATCACAGCATGAAAAAAAAAAAATCTGTTCAGTGTTTGTTCTCTTTTAATTTAATGAGCTATAAAAAGGGAACCCTAAATACCCACCTAAGTATTCTAGGTGTGTCAGGAGATATTGCATGCCCCAGGGCAGATTTGATTAACTCCTCGCCACCAGTGTTTTCGTGTGTCCATTGCCAGCAACGGATGCCATGTGAGAAGGGGGAGGAATAAAATAATTGCACTCTGTGCGATACAAACAGGACGAACATTGCCTTCATAAGAGCAGAACCAACAAGCAATTCTCTTCACAGGGCCAGGAGTGCTTTTCCCCTCAGGAATGGATGCCCCAGGGCAAGGAGCAGGTTCACAGCTGAGCACTCCCTGCCAGAGACAGGTGGCCCACACAGAAATAGCCTGGCCATTTCCAATACAAGAGTAGAATCCCACAACCACACCAACACATTCACTTTTCAAGCCCAACTGATCCCTGGTGCAGCTCTGTTGACTATGGTAGAACACCTAAAATTAACCTGGCCTTACAGGGCAACTAAAGCAAACCTCCCCCATAAACCAGTTAGGAGTAAGATACATCTGACAGCTGGAAGCTCCATGTTTGTTGCTAACTTCAAAAACCCAGACTTGCCAAAATGAATTATGAACCTGTGGCTGCCACTATCAAGCACTTTCCCTGCATTGCAACTTCCCCTATACTCCTCAAATGTCCCCAGCAGGTTAAATTCAAACTATCCCCAGTGTAAGTAGTTCCAGAATAGAGCCACAGCACTTCTTCCTGCTCCACCTCTCTACTGCTGCTTTTGCACTCTTAACTCAAAGCCTCACTTAGGCAGAGCATGGGGAAGTGCTCTTCAGGGAGGGAGGTTTTGCTTTTGTTTGTTTTTAATAATGTATCAGGCAGCACTGTATGTCTCTTGCTGCCTCCAATTATTGTTGTGACAATATGGCTGTGGTTATTTAAAGCAGAATTTGGGAAGAAAAAGCAAATCCTCTTGACACACTGAGGAAAACACTGGGCAGAACCGAGCCAAGACCTGCCAGTGCTGAAGGAAGGCGAGAGTCAGTGCCAGAGGACCGAATCTGGGACACCACATGAGCCATATGAATGTTTTGACCTTCAAATACAATGGCTGCAGCCAGACTAAGTCATCGACATCACCAGAAACAGAGGAATCCCTGGGAAGGAAGGCAGAAAACTCTCGTGGCCTGTTCAGCCTCTACAAGGTTTGCACAGCAAAGATGGGAGCTGGAATCCGCAGCAGACCATCAGGCAAGGTCTGTTGTGGGGGGACAGAGGAGATGGGAAGACTTACACTATTTCTTGTGCCTTTTGCCAAGATTCAGATTGCACAGATTATGGTAAAATTCACTCGGCAAAAAAGGCCTTTATTTAAAAAAAAAAAAAAAAAAGAAAAGAAAAGAAAAAAAAATATTTCTAGTGAGTATCAGGACTGAGATTTCAAAAAGTACAAGATCTGTATAAATTCAGCAAGATGTCCAGCACCAGATTATTTCGTGGTGCAACAAAGAACCTGGGGAGAGGCCAATGGGACCTCGCGAGGGGAACACCATCTACCTCCCCAGCAGACTGCCAGTCTTAGGTTCTTCTCAACAGCAGATGGATTTTCCTTGTTCCTGCAGCATCTCAGGTCCCACGGGAGGTATTGGTTGCAAGCAAGCACCTGAATATTGCCTAATGGAATAAGCCAATCACTAACATAGCTGGCGTGTCCATGCCCATCCACTAATTAGGATTTTTTTTCTTTCCACCGTAGCATTTCTTTTTCTTCTTTCTCCACATAAAAGTATAAGCAAAAGGACTGTTTTCCTCTGTAATAAGTTAAAATCAGAAATGACCTAACTAACAAGTAACTGATACTGGTCCTTGGAGCCCAAAGGGTAAAATCCATAGAAAAATCTATTGGTTCCATTTTTTTCTGGTATATCCCATGCACACCCCCATTAGAAAAATGGGGTTTATGAATCTTATCATACAGCAAGGAGCAGTACCTGAGAGCCAGAGCTGACAGTCCGTGGTAGAGATCTGGGCTCTCTCAGATTGCTAAGTGTGGTTCTGAGTCACTCACTGCTCAATCAGTCTTCACATGGCCGTTGGCCAAGGCAACGGGGACGGTGGGGGCCCCCGGCTCGGCAGTCTCATCAAACCGTAAGCGCAGAGTGTTTCTGATCACCAGCTGCTCCATGATGAAAGAAGCACAAAACCATGGGATGGCATACTCCAAGGTGATCAGGCCCATGAAGTCAAAATCGAACTGGGAATAGTCCCATGGGCAGGCATTGAACTGGCGTAGGATGAGGCCGGTGGTGAATTCCCAGAGGTATGTCCAAAGTGTGTAAATGAAGCAGCGCACTAAAATGTTACACTTGTCTTTGAGATACAGATACATCTTCTCCACAATGAGGATGGAGGTGCCATAGATGAAGAGCGCCCACACACTGGTAACACCTGGAAACTTCCAGTTAAAGTTGACCACAAACTCCCAGGCAGCTGTGAACATCACTTCACAGAAATAGCCGTGAATGGCATAGAGGTACCATCGGGAAAAAGCAGTCAGAGGTTCTGCCGCAGCCATTCTTCTGCACACACCCCAGCAGGCACTCTGAAATGAAGAGAGAGAAAAAGAGAGAGAGAGAGAGAGGAGTCAATTAGGATGTCACAAGTCTTTATCCCCCAGATGGCAACACACGCAAACTCATAACATCCACAAAGGACAAATCTGAGAAATAAGTGAATTTTAAATCATCTCATTTTTCCCACAGCAAATTTTAAGTCCTGGGGTAAGGTGGCACCTTACTGGGCTCCGACTCTCAGAATGGGCCCAGAATACGTATACTGCTCTGCCCAAGAAGCAGGATACAGCTGGTATTGTTTAGGTGGTGAGGCGGGAGCTGACAGGTACAAGGGCTTTGCCAAGGGTGAGGCTGCTAAAGAACTTACTGGTTGCAAGTAAGTAGAAAAATACAGACATCTCACAAGCAGCGCACATGACCTTTTTGCTCTTTTCAAGAAACAGCACTGTACCCTACTTTTCTGATTCTAATATGGAAGAGATTAGATGAACACAGCATTGAAAACCTGGAACCTTCCAGCTGTTACCTACAGTCTCTATATTCAAAACGTTTACTGTAGTGAAAAACTGAGCTTTGATGGGAGTGACAGAAAGGGAGCTGGAAGAAAAAGTTTCAGAGGTTTTTACACTTTCAGACACCATACCTTGCACCCATTATTCAGCTGAACTGTTACTTCTTCTGTTAAAAAATTCCTGCATTGTATGGCTAGGATTTGGAAAATAATTTTCTTACCGTGTCAGACTGCCTGATACCAAGTCAAAAAGCACAAGACAGCCATTGAAATCCATTAAGATTTGGCTTCAGGACAGCAAAACACAAAGGAGGAGAATAAAAAGGAACAGCTGAGCACAGAGAGAGGTGGTTAGTCATGATAAATAGGAAGTGAGAACAAACTCTAATTGTCTCTACAGGAAGAAAGTTGGTGAAGAGGTTCGAAAGGGCACAATTTGCTTATCACTGAACTGTTTCAGCACAACTAGTTTTTATGGTTTTTGTAGATAGTTTTACAAGGTCCTAATCATTGCTCTGCCACGCTGCAGTCACTTGCCCAAGCTGATTTTGAGCATAATTTTACTGAAGCCTTACAGATTTACACCATAGGGTGAATTTGACCACTTTCATTCTTCGAAACTTACTCAACAAGTTGAGTTTCTCTTGACTCTTCATCAGGCACTATTTCACTTCTTTGCTCTGTATGTGTCAGCTCTGTGGCACAAGGTGCTAGGAAAAGACCACACTAATGTTACGTGCAGTCATTCCAATGCGATCTGGAAAGAAACTGTTCTTGTCCTGCCCTGTAAACGTGGTGCCTCTCTGAACAAAGTATTAACATGCAGTATGACTGAAATTCTGATAGGAGATGAAAGAATAGAAACATTTATAAGGGAAAAGGAATTATAATAACGAAGATATGCAAAATATTCACAGGGGAATATCAAAAGTGAAAAGGACAGAGCTGTATCCATGATTATTCACACCCCTCTTAAATGGACAGTCAAACAACTTGGTAGTTCATATGATGTGGGTGCTTGAACAAAGACTCAGCAGTCAAAGGAGTAAGAAGGAAATGGACTGTAAGTATCTTTTGTCAGAATGGGGATATATGGCTGCAGCAGGAAGGGAACAAGTTTTTTTTGTATCTGAGGAGACAGACATCAAAAGATGCAGAGGCCTCAGAAGTCACGCCTGTTGCTAGGTAAGGCCCTGAGGAAATATGGAACATCACTCTCCAGGGAATAAAACTGTTGTAAAGCTTTTGCTAAACTGCCAATGGGTTGTATGGTTTTCCGCTCTTTTCAGTAAGCCTTTCTAAGCTTTTCCACTTGTGGTCCTTAGTCCTTGCGCTTCCCTCTACAGCTTTACATGAAATGTATTTGAACTGTTAGCTGGGAGCATCCACAGCATGCAGTACTATCTGTAAGGTTTTCCTTGTAATTTTGAAAATCTCTTCACAAAGTTAGATCAAATGCGCAGAAGGTCCTTCCCTCTCAGTCCCTCCCTTCTTATTCCAAGGATCCCCTCACCAATTATTTCCCTGTTGCCTTATATCTGCCCACCAAAGCCAAAGACTCACACAAGATATCCAACAAGCCACATCCTGTTCTACCCCACACTATTTCCTCTGTGCAAGGAAGATTTCCCTTTCCTGGTTCTATAACACATACTTAGTAATTATCTATTTATTCTCTTTTTTTTAAAAAAACTTTGCAAAATATCTAGTGACTACACTAGAAGCCTAATAACTGAATCTAGACCAGGTCTGGGAAAACATCTACAATACAAGTTAACCCATTGCAAAGACCACTATTGACTTCTTTTGAATCCTGAGCCTTCTACCACAACTGCAATGAGACAAGCATCAATGCACTGACACTGTCTCAATATTTGCCTTCTACTGTCACGTGCCCAGTCAGCCCAGCCTTGATGGGAACTTCCTTCTTATGATACGCTTGAAAGAGTCCTCACAGGCTGCCTGTTAAGAGCATCCCAAGGCAGGGCAGATGCCCAATCCTGGTAGCCCAAACACAAACTGATTCCACTGTGCTAGGCACTAAGCAAATTCATGAATCACAGCTCCTCCTCTAAAATATTTCATTAAAAATAAAACAAAAAGTACACAGTAAGACACAGAAGGGAATGAAGGATACCTAGGGAGACTACAACAAGCTACAGCTCATCATTGCGCAAGTTGGGGACTGCACAATGTAATGGTTACAAGCCACTTGGGCATTTATAAAACAATTAAAATTGCAGCTGTTCCCAAGCATCTTATTTCCCAGCCATACCAAACTGGCTGGTGCCTGGTAGGCAATACAGCACAAGAAGGTCTCAAGAGGGAAATGAAGGAGAAAAGTATTGTTTTATTAGGCAGCAATTCACGATAAAAGGATCAAGTTGAAAAGCAGTGGCAGGACATTAGTGGGAGAAGCATCCAAACAGAAGGCCAAGACTGAACTCAGTATGAGATGCCAATTTGTGAAAAGCCTTAAGTGGATAATTGAACTTGGTGATGCAAGACTTTTAATGGAGTGACAGTAACACCGACCAAAAAGCTCTGAACGCGCATCACAGCTATTCAGTCTCCTGAGGAAAACAAATGACATTCATCACTGAGGTAGTTATAGTGGGATGGGCAGCAGCTTCCTGAAAACCAGAAACACAACTGCCACCTACGCAATTGTCTGAGCAGAGAGCAAACGAGTCCTGGAGGCTGCACATGGGTGGCCACGCTCGTACTGAGGCTGCTCACACTGTGTTGTTTTGTGGAAAACAGGGAGTTTCTAAATTCAAAGCTATGAAAATACTTTCCATCATCAGCAAATTGTATTTCAAGCAGCTAAAGTAGAAATAGTTCCTCTATTACAACGTTATTAGGAAGCTTGAGCTAAGCAAGCACAGAAATTTTCCCTCTTTCTGCAGTAGGACCTTCTTTTCCAGCTTGCTGGTAGAAGAAAAAAGGCAAGTCTATGGAAACCACACATGGGCCCCGGAGGAACATGCAATCCTTTCCCCGACTGCGCTGCCTGTGCAGATGATGCTGCTGGCAACACAGGGGACAAGAGCCCCTCCACCTACAGCAAACCAGCACAGGTCTAAACAGGGTGAAGCATACGAAGGACTATGTTTCTCTACAGAAATCTGGTTCAGATGATCAGGGCAGGACTCTGAGTTAGGCCTGCAAGAAAACAATACTGTAACAACACAAAGATTATACTTGCACATTTTAGAATATCAACTCTGAAGTGGATATTAATCATCCCCTAGGCTGGCATAAGACACAGATAAACTTGATGCACCAGGCCAAGAGAGAAGAAAGGACGTAAATCCCAGACCACCCCACTTCACACACAAGACCCATCTGCGCAAGGGCAGCACTTCCATACTCACATTCAGTTTTGCAGGTGACGCAGCCCAGCCAGGCAAGAGGCAAGTGATCGGAAAATGGGGTGACGGGAGACCAAGAAATAATGGCAGATTTGTCACACACAAGTACTGCAGGGGAGACATCAGTGCATGTCATATTCATGCCTGATTAAGTTCTTGAGCACTGCCTGGTTCATTTTTTTCAAAGCTCTCCTTTGCAGTGGCTTTCAGCCTGTTTCCCTGCTACCAAGCCAACCTGTGCTTCAAAAAGTCTTTCCCAGAATTATTTAGACTCACAGCCTCTGAATGGGTATAATGAGACCTCGTCAAGATACTCTGAATTAACTCTGAAGTGCCAATAAAAGAAAAACACAAAAAACATGAGACAATTCCCCTGATTAGCAATGGCAATAAATTCTGCCAGCTACTTGACTCGCTGCAGGTGAACTTGAACTACAGCACGAAGTTCCTTAATCTTAGTGCCCGGTTATTTTTGCCAGTTAAAAAATTAGGGCACAGTGTTATTTTAAAAATTTGTATTTGAAGTATTTAATACTTAGTTTTATAACACGCATTTTCATATTTCTAAGAAATGCCTTAGATACATCTATAAATCTACGTTACGTGTCATAATTACTTTTTAATTTCAAAGAGAAACTGCAGACAGAGGAGGCACATATGTAGTAGGACACTTCAGTCCCTCTAAACGACAGTACTGGGAGCAGCAGGTAACCCTGAAGTAGAGGGCACCTGCCACTCCCTGTTCATAAGCTCTACTGCTTACGATATTCTCTTTCCTTAGACCCTTCTTACCCCAACAGCACTTATGTAAGTAACCATTCTTCGTGACTTTTTGAATTACTTTCATTAGCACATCATTGTAGCTACTGTGCTCTTCCTTAAGACAGGCTGAGAGAGTTGGGGTTGTTCAGCCTGGAGAAGAGAAGGCTCTGGGGAGACCTTATTGCAGCCTTCCAGTACCTAAAGGGAGCCTACAGGAAAGCTGGGGAGGGACTTTTAACAAGGGCATGTAGTGATAGGATGAGGGGGAATGGCTTCAAACTGGAACAGGGCAGATTTAGATTAGATATTAGGAAAAAAAAAAATTTCACTGTGAGGGTGGAAGGCACTGGAACAGGTTGCCCAGAGAAGCTGTGGAAGCTCCATCCCTGGAGGTGTTTAAGGCCAGGCTGGATGAGGCTTTGAAGCAACCTGGTCTAGGGGGAGGTGTCCCTGCCTATGGCAGGGGGTTGAAACTAGATGACCTTCAAGGTCCCTTCCAACCTAAACCATTCTATGATTCTATGATAAGACTGGGAGAATCAGACATCTAACTGCTTTTCTGCTTTAACAAAGAGTAGATACAAGGATGTGTGGATGAAAATTGACATGCATTTTTGGGCAATACCTTTTTAAATGTAATTCTTCCTCTCTTATTTTGCATTTTCCCTGTGAATAAACACCCAACGAGCATGCCTTTGCAACCACGGACAACATTCATTGAATGTGTTGCAAATCTGGCTTCTACATTTTCACATAAATCACACACAAACCATTAGGAGTAAAGATTTACAGAACACCGGTGCTAGATTTGGCCCCAAGACATTAGTTCATCAGTGTTTAAAGATTTATGCATTAAAGTCTTAGCGGTACTTATGTGCTGAAGTCATAACTCTGAGGACATATTCATTCTTCAGGTAACTGAGAGCCTCAATTAACTGTGGCTCAGAAAATAGAATATCAACTGTACTGAAGTATGGAATAGTTCCAGCGGATTGATTAATCAAGCCCTGCAATGAAGCTAAAAGCATGCCACAGACAGATGTCTCCAAATGCAGACTTGATGTCCATTCCTTACTCTTAGTGCTTTCAGGATGGATCCGGAGCCCTGGGATTTTGGTCAGTTCTAAATGTATTAATCATCTGGTTTTGCTGCTTCTCTCTTTGGACTCCACCTCCATCAGGATGCACATTGTCTCCCTTCCTCCAAGTTCTACCCACACTGCCATGTATTGCAAGTAAGAAAGCACAGCCCATTTCCAATCTGCATTTTCCCCTCATTTTTGCTTCTAGCTACTTTCCCTTAGAAGGCACATCATTTCCCTGTCACTCCTCGTTCTCTTGCCCAATTCACTCTGCACCTGCTGGCAGCCTCTGATCCCTGCATATCTTTCAAATCTGTTTCAAAGAGAATTGGGATACAGTAAAAAAGAATGACGACAAAAGGAGATTAAATTAATCCAATTAGCAGACTAAGCCACAGGGATGGGGAAGTGTAGTTCTTACTGGTAATGCCTGTGTGCGGGCTGCCCAGAAGGCACCATTTCACAATGGGAAAGAGAAAGGTAGGGTTTTCTTGGGAGAGAGCGTAGAGGGGGGGCTTTTCAGAGAACAAAGAGAAAACATGAAGACATTGTTAGTTTAAAGAATAGTTTTCTGACTAATGTGATCTCATGAATGGCAGGAGAAGTGCAGAAAGCTGAGATTTCCCATGCCCTGCCTCACACATAGCATCACATTACTTAAACACACCTTAGTCCACAGTGACCACTCACTCCAACTTGAGAATAAATCAAGGCAGCAGGTCTTTACTTACAGTGAGCAAAAGGGACACTTCCTATGTTCCTGACAGAAGACCCATCAAGACTCACGTAAGAAGCAGACTTGCAAGACAAATCTGTGTAAAATGACCGAGTCCAAACTTGGCATCTAAAAGTATTATCCCCAAATCTCCCCAGCATCTCTTTCAGGTAAGGCCATGCCCTTCTCCAAGCCTGTTGCTAGTAGATTCCTGTGCCTTAGCCTTACCTGTTGCCCTCCTCGTTTGGAAAAGCTGCCCCGAGTCCCAAAGATTTGCTGATAGAGAGCTACAGCTCTCAAACAAGTAAGTGTCCAGCAAGGGCCCAAATGCCCCTGAAGTGGCCCCAGCACAAAGCAGAGACTTTGAAGCCAGGACCCCGCTGTTGGAGTGGACAGAGCTTCCCACTAACACTGCGGAGGAGGAGGCCAGCACTATGGAAGGTCTACCCCAACGAGATGGCATGTCCAAAGGGGCATAACCTACTCTGAGAATCTGTATCAGCTGTCCTCCAGTTTTGGGTGCTCAGTTGCTGGATTCACCATTATCTTAACCTGGGCGGTAAGTCCAGGTTGACTTCGTTCTCTGCAGTGAAAGCAGAACTGAGTTTCTAGAACACAATTTTTCAAAAGCTGATGCAAGTTTACAGCCCGTGACTTCAGGTCTAGGTCTGAGCACTCATAGTTCCCTGATGGGTAACTGCCTGACTTGTAAGCTTCTGTGGGGTGGGACCCTTCAGTTCAAACCATGCATTCAAGTCCAGTGGCAATCAAAATTCCTGGTTGTTTATGAAAGCTTGAGTTTAACATGTTGTATTAGCTGACTGAAGCAAATCTGACATTCAAAGAACATAATGCACATCGTGGCTTACCCGGAAAAAGCAACCAAAACAGAGTGGTAAGTGGAGAGAGAAAATTTATCCTGAGAACATGCTGAGGGTTTACAAGATTTTGCCATAGCCAATATCCTTTCCACTGTCACTAGAGAGCAAACAGATCTAACAAAGAGACAACATTAAGGTCAAGACGTTATGTGTCACCCATCTTACATGGTTGCTTAAAGCTGTTTGTAAATTCAGACAGTTCTTTTTTGAAAAAGTTTTTTCTTTTTTTCTTCTTAGCAAATGCTCCCATCTTCTTTCCCAAGCCAAATGAAAAGCAAATACACCAGTCTAGTCCAACACTACAATAATAAATTGATTTGGACAACTCACAGAGGTATCAGTAACAGTAACAAATAAATATGCTTAGTGCAGCTCTTCTGAACAACCTACAGTAACAAGCCAGAATCAGCATGCAATGGAGGAAAGCCAGATTTGGCAGGAAAAAAAAAAAAAAATCCAAACACATTTCATGTTGAAAATGCAGCTTGGCAGAGAAAAATATTATGATCAAGGCACTGAAGTAAGAGTATCTGAAATCCTAGCCTGCTAATACCCTGACACAATCCAAGTCACTTAAATCTGTGAAGAACAGTAGTGTCTGTAAAAAGACACACAACAAAATTAGAATTGTTGACAGATCCAAGGCAGTCTCTCCTAGTTTGAGGCAGGTAAAGCTCAAAGCAACATTTCAGAAAGTTAGCTGCTTCTATTACTGGACATTCGTGCTGCATATACACAACTGTAAAGAACTATTTCCCTCTCCTTGTATTACTCTTCACCAGTGCACAAGCCTTTATAAACTCCCAGCATTCAACTGATAGTAGGTAACTGGATAGTGTAAACACTCACAGCTAGCAACTACAGTCACTCTTCATCTAGAAGGAACAGAACTGCTGCTGGCCATAAAGAAACCTAGCATCTTGGTCTAAGCTGAGTTAGGTTTAAACCTTGCAAGCAGAAGACACCACATAAAGACAGATGAAACAGGAGGGAGCACACTTCTAAGCACCCTCAGAAACACAGCCCGAGACCGCCATAAGAAGTTTTCTTCTCTCTTTCCCCTTTTGGAAGTCTCTTGATGGCAATTCTACAGAAAATAATTTTTCCTCCTCAATATATATTTTTCTTCCTAACATTAAACTACTGCTGAGATGTGAAAGAACCAGGTCTTCCACACACCAGCATCCCCGGAGGAGGAAACTTGAGCAATCTCAGATTGCTAAATTATTCTTTTTCACCAAAGGAATCCTTGTGGAACCTCCCAGCTCCTCATCTTCTTAGCTACCTCTTCTTCTTAATTTCAAGTTCACACAGGCCCTCAGAGGTAGAAACATCCTGGAAAGGAAGCATAGAAGAGGATAAATCTCAGAATCCTACTAACCACCACACCATGTCTGACAAGATCCTCAAGTAGGCAACCATGCCTACACCTGGGAAAGGCAGACCCTCTGAGCAGTTTTGCAGTTTCTCCTGCTAGTGGCCACCAGTTAGCATACCATGGGGATTAATCATGCCGTCACTGGCTTGCAAACTACATTGTCAGTGGTAGAAATATACTGTATGGGCAAATAAATTAGTGGCGAGTTTTGTTTTTCAGGTTTATTTCAATTCAGAAAAAATAACTGTGGTGGTGTGCTCCCCCTGCAACCTGACCTTTATCTCCCATAATCCTGCCCAAGTGATAACCACCCATGGTGGTCATAATGTGTGCATCCAGTCATGATGGCTATATCCAGCTCAAAGTGGTTTCGGGAAGACAGATAACACCACAGTAGCCAAGGGCTAACTTGAGCAATGCTGGTACTGTGGTTGATATGCAAATATGACTATAAGTCAATCATCTTACGCCCATAAAAAGTGAAAAGCCCAAGAGCCCCTTGAGCTCTCCCGCATGGCAGCAGGCTGCACACCAGGATCTCCCCTTGAGCTGAGCCGCCTCTCAAGGTTACTTCTTAAGATTCAGAGATTCCTTGCCACAACAGACCCTTGGTAAGTGTTTCGTAGCACACTAAACTTTGAAATCTTAACTAAGTGATATAAAAGACTGATTGCACATATGTAATCCCTTAGATATAAACCGTTGACCGAGTCTGGGACTAGGATTGGATCCAGCCGCACTTAAGACTCCTCTCTGACAAGGAGTTCAGAAAGCAAGAGGGTCCTCTTTGAACCTTGGTGTGAGGGTCTCCCTGACAGTTCTGTCTGACCCTGTCCTCTATGCAGTAAATAACCAACAGTGTCACATTTAATATCAAACTTTGTTAAATCCCTGTTTTATATCAATAAATGTACTGGTGCTTCTCTCTGAGTGAAGTGCACCACTCCATCACGACAACAAAGAGCAACCTGTAAGCACATCACCCAGGTAAATCTGTCTTCATAGATCAGTCAGATTTCTCTGTCCTGAATAACAAGTCAACAAAAACTTAGCTTTTAAGGCCTAGTTCCTACACAGCAGACATGCCCCTCCACTGTGTTAGCTAATTCCTTGCTATTTACATCTTTCCAGAAGACGACTTATATTTTTAGTGCTGTTATTTCCTCAAGGTATCATGAAGCTTAGCATTCGGGTTACAACTACAAACAGCATCTTCATGCTTTATGCACACCTGCTATTTTTCTCTTTTGTAAATCTGAAGCATCAGATCCACCATAAACCTCTAACGTTTAGAGGTTAACAACTCCCCTCACGTCAGACTCATTCATCTCATTACGTGCTGTGTGTCCCGAGAAGGCAGCACCAGAGCTTTCCCACAGAGGAACGTGACTGAAACTCTCAGCCTTCTGAAAGGTGGTAAGCTGAACGCTCACAAGCTCTTTTAAATAAAGCAATAACTCAACAGCTGTGCCCCATGCAGAACTGGTGTTTGGCAGGCTATTTCTGCCTGCCATTCAAGCCTCTTATCTCTTCAGACATCAATTTCTTAACTCAGCACTGGTCCGTAAGCTTTTATTGCTGTGTTCTACAGCTCCCTCCTTTTCCAATTAGTCAGTTTATGAAGGTACAGTCCCAGGGTTCCTTCCCTGTTCTTCCCACTGAAAGATGTGCTCCCAGCTGCAGCCTCATGCACTCCAGCTCATGAACCAGGGAGCTGGGGCATAAGGATGCCCCACATCTCCTCTGACTACCCCTCAGTTCTTTTCTAATTCTTTCTGAGCTTCTTACTGCCTCTCTCCCAAATCACAGAACTGGACTGTTCTCTCACACTCTAACTTGGACTGGACCACAGATATCTGCTTTAATTAAGGCAAATCAACTCCCTATGCCTACATCATTTTTAATTCTATCTACAGATGTATAGATATATAAAGATACATAGACACGTTTATTTTTGTCCTTATTGGTTTGCCTATTCGCCCTCTCTTTCCCTCTGAAGGGAAGGGAAAGAAGGGGATGAATGGGATGCATTTTTTTTTCCCCCTATAATTACTTCTTCTGACTGGGTTCAATTTTATGCTGAGGCGACCTTTTATAAACACTACTGTTGGATTCAGAATTCCTACCTGCAGCCTGCCAATCATTTATCACAGCTCTACAGGGCATGCTCCGTTCCAGCCTTTACACAGCCCCTCTGAAAGTATATCCATTTAATACTATGTTTATACCCTTCTTCCACATTTCCTTTTGTGACTGCACTGTGTCCAAATGATCATGCTCTAGTGAATAGTCTCCCGAATAAAACCAAAAAACAGATTCATTACTCCAATACAGGAAAGCATTTTCAAAACTTGCCTATACTTATTAGTCAACATAAGCATAAGACTTTACATTCCTTAAGACAGAAAAGTCTGTATGTATGCGCACAGGGATGCTTCAGATGCTTCTGAATGCCTGGAGTCCAGGAATTCATCTTTCTTAGTACAAGGTAGCCCAGATCATGAAATAAAGCAATACCACAGCTTCAGAGTGCTTTGCAGGTTTAGCAGTTTATGGCTGTGGTATGTCCTCAGACCCTACTCACATTCATCCCTTTTCGCAGGTCCAATCAGCCTTCTGAAAAATTCTCAACCATCTCTTGTAAATAGCAGCTAACATGCATCTGCTTCGGGACTTGTGGAATTTAACTGCATCATGTTAATACCACCTACTTGCTAAACACTTGAAAAAGGAATTAAGCTTCCACCTTAGAAAAGAAAATCCTTAAGAACTGCTAACTCTAATCCTAAACTCAGCAAGGAGGTAAAAATACTACTCACCTCTTCACTCCTATCAGCTGTCAATCTGCACAGAAGACATTTTCCACTCTCAGCTGCAGAAAGATGGCACAGTCACAAAAGGTCAAAGCACAATGACAAAAGGATACTTGAATTTGAGTCCACACACACAGTTACCAGAGTAGAAGGCAGAGCAATTTTCTTGCTTGGTTCTAAAAATTACTACCATATTTGTGTTGGCTTCTCTAGCACCCAAAGTGAGCCAAAGCTCAGAGAGAAAAAGCTGGCAAGAATTAATTTGGGGAAAGCCTTGCAAGAACCTTGCCTCAAGAACAGAAGATGGATCTAAAAGAAATAGGATGGAAAGACCCTGGAATATTTGTAGAATACAGGGAAACAAGAACACACAAGTAAAGTTTTAAGTGATTAGTAGCTGAAGCCTGTAGGCGGTAGATGTCAGGGAAGTAAACTCATCACTGTTCTTATCATTAATTTCACCTAAGTAGATAATAATGAAGATCCATAGATTTCCACAGCTACTGCAGTGACAAGATAAATGGAGCAAAAGGCTGCTCTGGGATGAAAAATAATCTTGAGAGCACTGGGAGAAAAGTTAAGATTATGACTCTCGACTGCATATGCTGTCGAACAGCTAACAAAACCCCAACAATAAAAGGTGCCAAGGTAAGTCAAGACTGCTTCTCTACCAGTTTCTTGTCTCAGATGACTCTGCTTAGAAAGCTACATTAGTAACAGCTTCTTTTGATATAAGACACAATTTTAGTTTTCCTAAAAGTAAATCCTGCTCTGCAGGCAGGATTTCACTGTGCTTCTCTAGTTCAGCGTTACCTTCTGTTGGAAGTCAAGCAGTTGCTGCATGCAGAAAGAAGAGAAAATGACTGAATATAGCCAGACTATCTGCACTGACCTATTTTGCCCTTACAAAAAAAGGGAAGACAACTATTTTAAAACCTGTCTCCACTAACCTGGCACTGCAGTGGGGGCTGGCTATCATTTGACTAGCACCCCAACGGAATGATCAGCAGCAGGAACGGGCTCTTGTGTACCGCCTCCAGCAGTCTCAGCCCTGGGCTAACAGCACACGTCACTGGCTGAGGGCTCCAAATGCATCCTTCTATCCAAATGATAACACCGTAGATGAAATTGAACATCCTACCTTTCTAAAGTAGAAGTTTGTTAAGACAACTGAATTTCTTGCATCTTCAGTTGTGTCAGAATACTTCAGTGAGACATCTGTTCCCTTAGTATTACTACTAGGAGGAGTGGCCAGGTGCCAGTAAATCAAGGTACCATAGGCCTGTACAAATACAAATGGAAAGACAGCCTGTGCCTCAAAGAACACCATGTCTCCTTTATTATTTGCCACTGCTGCAGAAGTAAGATCTAGAAACCAGAATCCTATCTATTGCATTTTCAGGCTTCAAAAAGAAAATACTCCAAAACGCACATAGCTTTTGTATTTTCATATATATTTTTTTTTAAATCCTGATGATTGACAAAACGTCCTCATAATCCAAACACAGGTACTAATTGGCTCAGATCCTTGGCCATCTCAGAAGAGACATGACACCAGTTGACTCTGGATTCTTTTACTTGCCTCTGGAAGGTGCTCTTTCCAGAACAGACAACTCATGTTGATGCACAACACAGAAAGTCCATGTTCTCACTATCAGGGCTTCACTTTCATTTACAGAAGCACAGATGTTCCTCTGGACAGTGCAGACAGTACCTGTCACCAACCTTGAATTCCCCTTACATAGTGTTTGTGATGGTCATACAGCGGCCTCAGGAACATGTGGGGAGACAAGTGCAAAGGAGGAGGAGCTGGTGGCCCAGTGGCTCTGTCCAGCTGGGGTTGCGATGAGCACAGTCTCTCCCCACTGCTGGGCTCCACAGGCAAAATGCTAGTGCCAGCGAGAATTAGAGCCACCGCAGACCCAGTTCGTGTTTTCAGTAACTTTGATCTTACTATTTTGGTCAGATCCAAGACAGAAACCTGATACTCAGCTTCAGACAGCTTCAAGCCCAAAGATAGTCTGAGTATCTGAAACTTATTGCCGCCCTCCACACCTCTGCAGTATCAGCTGACCTAGCAAAACGTATTCTCTCTCCTTAGAGAACCATATTGCACTTGATCTTTAAATAGAAGGGAATACTGAGCTGAACATACTTCACCTGGTTCCCAGACGAGGCTTATTTTTGAACTCTCATGGCAGTCTAGTGGCCAAATCCTGTGATACGCAGGACACTCCCAGTTGCAACACTGGAAGAGATGCTATCTACCAGCCTGTGTGCTACAGAGCCGTTTACACCAGATGGGAATGCATAAGAGGAAGTGGTAAGACCATGACTTCCCATCCATGAAGTTCAGTTCGTTTGTAACACCTCCTGTAATTAGTTTCTCTTTCTGTCAAGTACCAAGCCTCCACTGATTTCTGTCAACTTGTCACAGGAAGCTTATTGTACTCTGCACCTGGTGAGAAGGACTCAGTTTCCCCCTGGGGCCTGGCAAGCACAACCAGAAAAGAAAACAACCACAGCTGTGCCATCCTCTGCAGCATGGATACAGGCCTGCCATCCTGGGGTCTCGTGTAGCAGGAGAGGCCTTTTAATGAAAGGGCAATTCACCGGGCTTCTTTCCATTGAACTGTAACCTAAGGCTTTACCCAGCTACCATGTAATTGTCGTTTTGTATTTAGACAGAATGGCCTTGGCCAGGGGTGACAAGAGTGTCATGCCCAGTTAATGACCGGCCACAGAGTTCCCAAACAGGGCAGGTCTTTCCCAGGGTCACACTATTTTCTGCCAGGGACTTTATGTCCAGATCCTCATTTGTCGTGCCCTTAATTCCCAACTTATGTTTTCAACTTTTATTTTGCCATCTCCTGAAGATAAAAGCTTAAAGACACACTCTAAACAATTCCTTTTTATTTTAGGACGCATAGTTGTTAGTTAAGCAGTGAGGAGCTGACCCCTCCTTTGTGGAGGCACTGAGCTCTCATTGATTGAAACACACCTCTGACAGGGACTTGTTCTTTGAGATTCAGCCTCTAGAAGTCTGCCTTACACTGTTTACTGCAAAATGATACCATTCCAACGAATTAACTATTTGCACGGTTTTACTAGGTTTTGAATTTCATATAAACATTTCTCCACGCACAGACACAGAGGCCCAACTTCATTCATGAATTTCAAGTACTTCACAAAGATAGCTTTGTTACAAGCTTTGTCTCCGCAGGCTTCCATTTGTAGTTAACTAGAGCCTGTGAAGGTAGCTAAGGATGGACACATCCTGGAGACAAAAGTGGAGTTTGAGCATTCCTGACACTACTATTCCTGCATCTTTCCAATACCTACTTAGAGGTGCTTAAAGCATGTGCAACACTGATTTATCCACCTCAGTTAAATACCTGAGGTTACACAGGGTAATTTCAAGAAGATTCTTTCTTTTTCTTGTTTTCCTTCTGGGCAACAATAGATACCTCCTGCCTCTGGGCAAAGGGCCAGCTGAACAAAGATGCCATCTGTGTGTTGGGAACTGTCTTGCAATAAGACGAGAAAAGAACTCCTCAGTTTTAAGTAAAACAGTTTGATATTGTTAACACCAAAAAAAAGCCCCACTCTTCAAAAAACACCAAAAAACCCAACCCTTTTCAAAAACCCCAAACCCTGCATTCTTTTAAAACCATCTTTAAAATCTGTTCAACAAATGGAGCATTAGGTGACCCATGGCAAATGGAACCAGAGAGGCACCATATGTTATCTTGTCCCTGCTTATGTAAAACGCTTAAGAGCTGTCATTTTCATGCCTGAATCAGGCATCTACTATTGACAGTCCTGGAGGCACACATTCTGGTCAGCTTGTCCATTCCTTTCTAGAGGTACACAAACCTGCAGCATGGAAGAACTTCTATCACAATCACTAGGTATATACAGCAAATAC
Organism: Ibidorhyncha struthersii; assembly: GCA_013398815.1. Lineage (NCBI taxonomy): Eukaryota > Metazoa > Chordata > Aves > Charadriiformes > Charadriidae > Ibidorhyncha > Ibidorhyncha struthersii. The sequence continues at coordinate 111,077 of VZSZ01000925.1, read as the reverse complement.
ACTGTTGCTAGGATGAGTGAGAATTTAAGTTTTTATCTCCCACCATGAGTAAAACAACCTAAATATGCTTCCATTATATAACTAGTCTTGATACATACAACAAACCCATCACATTACACACATGCTAAACAGCACTACTTCCACTAGTTTGCACAGCAGTTCATAGCAATGGAAAGGTGTTCTAAATAGATACCTTGACATTTTTCAAGTGTGCTCTTTGTGCACAGGCCTGTACTGACTTAGAACCTATATAACCAGTGCAGCTAACCAACTTGCTTCACTCTACCTTCCTTGTCTCTCAGAGTTCCCACAGCTGTAAAAACGTGCAAAGTTAGCTGAAACGCTGCATGCGCAAAATTAACTTTTAAAGGAATGTGCCTCAGCCAAGGCAGTCATGCATGGGTGGAGCACAGATACATATATACTATGAATATAGAACTATACTGTTCTAGCAGTGCGCATCTGTTCCTGAGAAGAACTAGAGGGTGACTTTTTCTATCCCACATTGATAATAGTTTCTTGAGTATTTCTTATTTTATGCCTAAGCCACTCTTCAGAGTCACCTGCACTTAGATACTTTGACAGCAGAGTACAACATAGTAAGTTTTGCACTGCATCCACAATGTTGACAGATCTTCCTTCTCCAACTGGGTCTACGATCATCAGGCTATAAACACAGGGAGAACCTTCTGATGCCTGGAAGTGGCCCCCATTAAGTGGCCTTCCCTCACCATCTTCCCTGGCAGAGCTATGGTTTGTAAAGAATTCCAAGAGTCTGGCTAAGAGCAGACTCGGAAATTGGACTGGACATCCGAGGATGGTGCCAAAAAGTGAAGCTCTTTTGCAGAGCTGCATGAAGGCTCAGCAATTAAAAAGCAGGGGATGCTGGAGATCACTCCAACACCTCTCATCCCGGCAGTACTAAAACACTATCTAGAATACCTTTCTCAGAGTTCTAAAAGTCATTGAGATTTCTACAACAAAGGGTGAAAAAAGGAGAGAAGCAAGTAGCAGCCAGGACTCAGATGGAGAAGCAAAAGGACCTTTCTAAGTCAGTGCCAAGGTGGGTACATGGATGGGGCTGTTGAGCAGCTGTGCTGCTGCATGAAGCAATATGCAAGCTGATGCAAGTCTTGTATTGAACCATGTCGGCCCTGAGAGAGACAAGAGGGGACAAATAGTGCAGCACACTAACACGGACCTGATGAAACCTCTTCTTTACTGTCAGGTTTGCTATAATCTGCAACATGACCTTGGCTGAGTCACTCCACCTCTCTGTGCCTCTGGCTGCCATCTGGCTAATTAGACTGAACTATTTGTTGTAAGGGCTGCATCTAACTACACATTAGTTTGGCAGGTAGCACAATTGGTTAGCGATACTGCCAGAAGCCGCCAAGCAAAACCGGAATACAGAGAGCAACTGTGGCCAGTCACTTGCAGAAGCACCGGGTTCAGAGGGAGTCAAAAAGGCTGTACAAGTAGGTGCCTCTCAGCACCAGCCTCATTTGCTCAGTCATCTGTGTCACACAGGGATTCCCGAGTTTACCAAAGCGTTTCTTTCAGGGAGCCTGAAGGTGCATCTCTAAGCCAGATACAAGCATTTGTATTTAACAACATAGTCAATAAGCTTCTCTGTACAGCACTTAGAGTGAGTAATTAAAGGAAATATTACTGCAGTACAGCTTCTCATTAGCAACCTAATTACCCTTCTGAAAATAATTAACATTCCTTTCTATAAAGGGAACAGATGACCCATTACATCCATCAGACAAGCAAAACAAATAATGAAGGTAAGGAAGATTTATTCAGAGAGACAGCAAGAGAAGCATCCAGCAGCAGTACCAGTAAAAATTAAGAAGACGAGGCACAAATGCCCATGACTCATGAAGACTGAACTATGCAGGTGGGTGTGCAGGACTGCTACATGCCTGTCTGATGTGTACATCTAGCATTCACATTGAGCATCTTCCTTCCTCTATGAGCCCGCTGATAATCCATCAGCTGAGATGCTGAAAAATTCTGCACTCCAACTTATTTTGAAAGCCAGTTTTAAAGGCTCTCAAATTCAACCACTCACAGTCACTAACAGCTCTCTCCATAGACAAAAATTCCCCAAAGGTCTTATGTTTTGACTATTAAAACACTCTCAAAATGTCCATTAAAATAAACCACGATTTAATGTCACATGCAGCCCATTTCTGTGGCCCAGAAGAAAAAGTGAGACTATGGCTATGAACAGCATGAAGTATGCGTCTCCGAGTTTCACAGGGTGGTGCTCTGATCAGTTAGCATGCCCTGAAAGAGTTAGGCATAGGTTTCTTGATCAGTGCATGTTTGAAATCAGTGTGGGTGGGCAGAGAGTCACAGGCATCAGTGTTGTGGGATGTGTGTGTATGTACAGATGAGAGAAAGCAAAGAATACAGGTCAACATATCACTGCCTGCTGCAGCAAGAACTGTAGCATTATGACAGTCTGATGCACTGTTTCAGTGCAGGACAGCAGATAAAGGAGAAATAAGCCACGATGGAGCTGAACTTCCCAACATCCACATATTCAGGTAACAAAGCAAGCATAACAAATCGTGAACATGCAGTTGCATTTTCAGCCATTTCCATGTTTGATGTATATTTACATTTCCCTGGCAGGAGAGATGAATACTCATAGCCTTCAAGTGTGATAGCAGTGAAGGCGAAGCTCAGCCGTACAAAAGCTTCCACAGCTACATCACTATGGAAACCACAAATCCACCACCTGCTCTGTTTGTCTACTTCTTTCACTGATTAAAAAAAAAAAAAAAAAGGAAAGTATTCTTCCAGTTTATCTTTTTCTCACTTCTGTCAAGACCACAGGAGGACAAACACATTTTAACTGCTTCAGGATGAACCCTTTCTTCCTTGAGAAGAGGCATAGGTTTCCCTTTGTGAAACCTGCCCCACCTCTCAACCCAGCGGGGCAACCTTGCCCCCGGGATGCTTCCACCACTTCTTTCAGTGAGGACTCAAACACAGTCTGGGATTTTATCTAAGCCTCCACAGCTTCCCTAGGCTTCTGGTAGGCTAAATCCAGCTAGCTGGCATAATGAGTAGCCGAAAACTGTTCTGGACACAAGTTATAGTGTCTTGTGTTGACTGAAATATCATTCACTTCCTTTCCTCAAAGCTCTTTAAGAACATCTGAAGTGCTCTCAAAAATGGGGTAGGGCACATTACAAGACAGCTGTAAACGCAAGGGTTAAACTTTTGCTTTAAGAAGCCCATCATTTCTGCAGCAGTTGCTAGTTACAGGTAGCTTTTCCCGCACTAGAAATCTGAGTATCTCTCAGCAAAAGCCTAATAGCCAAGAGCAACTCTGGAAGATGCAGAAGGAAAATGGCTAAAAATGCTTAGAAGTCTGCAATACAGCATGCATGGTGCAGCCTGGGTATGTGAAATGGCTGAAGGAATCTTCATACCAACCAGCAGGAGGGAAAAAGCAAACAAAGAGTAAAAAATGCTCCAGATCCAAGTATGGCATTTTATGTTGAGTAACAGCCTCTGAACAAACCTTCAGCAATGACTTCTCTCACACTGGGCACCTCTTACCTGAGCTCAGAGCAGTTCATGGAAGAATCGCAGGAGAATTTAGTCTCTGCGGCTTCCTAAGTCCTCAGTACCTCTCAACTTCAGCTGCCAACTGACAACCATTACATAGACAAATGCCCACTAGTAAACAACTGGAGAAAAACTACGTATTTCACAGATGTTCCCAAAAAGCCATTTAACTACACTCCACTAAAGCACTCCGTGGAGAGAAAAATCCTGCCTGTGCTCAGGGCACTTTTAGCAGATGACGTTTTGGCTTCTCAGCAAGACAAAGATAGGAACAAACTGACATAGTACAAGTTCTTTTACAAAACCCAAAGCAATGCTACACAAAAGGTGCAGCCCCCCACCTCCCTTTTGCAAAATGGGCCAGAGCAGTCAGTGCTTCCATCTTGGTCCTAACTCACTGCCCTCACCTCACAGCCAATTCCAGGCTGGCATTACCAGACACATCCCAGCTTCGTTGGTGTTATGAGAGTGCCCACCAACAGCCCACAGGATGATCAAAGGTTACTTCTGTGTCCTCAAGGATGTCACAACAACAATGCATAAGCCAGTTTCATGCAGGACAAGCTGGGCGAAGTGGTGATCACAGTCTGCAGGGTTGTGTCCCCATGGTTTTGGAAGCAGATCTGTCTGCATCTCCAGCAGACAGCATCCTGAACAGCCTAAGTGGATGGAACATACAGGAGGCATTGGAGGAATGAATAATTCATAGTCTTGTTCTGCTGCCAATGGATCTATGTTTTCTTGTGCCCATACGGTGCTCAGTTTCTGTTTTAACAGTAATAGGAGACGTCTGCGCTTCCTTTGATAGTTCTTGAGGGCAGGTGATAAGCAGCTTTTGCTCTACTCACAGCAACAGTACCATACACCAGAGCGCTTGCCAGACACAGCTTTCTTCAGAAGTACTCATGGCTGCATCATCGACAAAACGGCTGGACTCATTCCAAGGCTCAGTCCATCACCAGCAGCCTTCCCAGGAAGCTACTGACACTTGCTTTGTCATAACCTTGCAGCACTGGTCTGGACTTTACTGCTCAGTACATGACACTTTTTGACCAACTGAAGCCCTGTATTCAGCTACACAATGCGCAGGATCGCAGTTGGAGCTCGAGGCAGCAGCTGACCCTGCATATCCACACTGTTAGCTTTGCCACAATTAAGTCTACTGCCTTTCTTCAGCAGCTGACTGGGTCTGCTGCCCAGTCTCAGAGGGACAGGGGTCTATCAGCAAGAATACCTACAAAAGTGGGGCAACAGAACACACTAGCATAGGATCTCTTGGGCACTACCACTAAGAGAGGGTAATGAATGAGACCTCTGAGACAGGATAAGCAGAGAGGAAGGTGCTACATGAATCTGAATTTAATATATGTAGCACCTACATATTCAAAGCAAGTTCCCAGTTAGAGATAAAGTACTGTGCACAACCTACCCATGAAACCTTATCCAGCATACAGAAAACAATACTGTAGCCTGAACTGCTGCAAGCTGTATCAGAGGACCTGTGCTTAACCTCTTGTTAGGGCACCACACCACACGCTGCAGACACACAAAAGCGCTGCAGGGTCTGAAGACTGTCATTCTGGTCCCACGATGTCCAGCCCATCTACCAGGATCAATATAAAGTTTTGCTCCAGGATATAAATCACCCTTCCAATTTGATAGTATTTTACATCCACTCTGCAAGTGTAACAGACTACCACAGAAACAGGAGACTGAGCAAGATGAAGCTAAAAAGATTAGTAGAATAACACACTGGTGAATCAGATGCAGAGACTGAACTGCTTGTTAGGGCCAGGAATAGATTCCTCATCATCCAACCCACACCTGTGCTTTTATCACCGGAGAGAGCAACCCTCAGCTCTTTACCTACTGCTCTGGTTTAGCTCAGAAACACCGTTCCACTGTCCTGATTGTTTTAACTACCTAAGGCTATCCAAGTGTGCAGTTTTAAAGAGACAGTAACACTGGAATAAGTTTGGCAGTGTAAATTACAAGCAATCAGAATGATGTGACTCAAAGCAGACAGAAATTGAGGGCAATGTACACAAACGGTGATCTTCCTTACACTTCCAGAAAGCAACTTGCAGCATGAACCAATGGAAATAACTTCACATCTTGACCATTCTTTACGCACTCTACACATTTAAATTTCAAAGGTCCCATCTACAATGCAGTCGGCTCTGTACTCAGAGAACTGCTCTGCTTTGCTGGTTTACGAGTGCGCTCCCATTGGTTTTACCCTCCAGCCCTTACCTTTTCTGGGGAGGAATTCTGGAGCTCTCCCGCTTTTTGGTCAGCTCCTGGTTCACAGCATCCGCAGGTCGAACGGGTTGCCTCCAGCAGGTCTGAGCTGTTTCAGACGCCAGCCGTTTTTGGACCAGGTCCGTGTGACCAACAGCTAATACACCAACCAGACAGCCTTCCTAAACCAAAGAAGCACAGTTTAATCTTAATGAAGCACAGTGCAAGAGAGGCTTTAAACACTGAAAGAGCTACATGTATGGATAACTTAACTCCGGTACATTGGGCCCTGGAAGAACTGACTTCTTCAGAGCCCCAGGCGGATGCTTGTACCTGCTCCTTGCCCCAGGGCAGCCCCCTGGCAGCTGCCTCTCCTCTGGTGAGGCTGAGCCTTTCAACTCTTCGCTGTCCTTCTGGATCCCAGCCACAGCAAACACAGAGAGCAACTTCACTGGAACCAGTGACCAAAGGTTCCTCATTACTACCATCTCAGCTGAGGGCTTGGTTAACCCTTGAAAGGTCTACCAGAAAGTGCTTTATTTCTATTTTCCTGGCCGATCCCCCAATTTTTGAAGTCAGCTTCACTGCTGACTCCTTTTCATCCCCATCCTCCCTCTCCTAACATTGCCTCCCTATCTCCTTCACCTCCTCTCCTCCTCACTTCTCCGATCACACTTTTCTTCTTCTCCCTTCCCCACTGCAGGATAGAGCGTGGCCTTCGTGTAAGCGAGCCCTTGCCACTGCCACCCACCCACCACCCCAGTCCACTCCTGGGGGCACCGGCACTGCCTCTTCCCCCCACTCTGGTGACCCGACCGCCTTTCACCTCCGTGTTGGGCTCGGGCAGCACCACTGCATGACCCAAGCAAGCAGTGCCTGTGAGCTTGGGCTATACTTCTTCTCTTCAAGCGCTGACGTTTAGGATGTCACGCTCCCGATTTTCACAGAAGTCGCACCTTGAGGTGCCAGCTCCAACACACAAGTATCTAACACTGTACTGGCGTCAGCCTCGCAGATCTTACACTCCAAGGGCTTGTCTATACATAGCATTTTTCTGGATTAATTGCATGTGAAGAAGTCACAGAGCAAGAACATTTATGTGTCAGACTATGCTTCACGTTATCTTAATGAATTTCAGAGTTTTTGAGCACCAAAGTCCACCAGAAATTCAAGAGAAACATTCTCCTTAAAAAAAGAAAAAAAACACACACAAAAAACACACTACACTGTTTTTATTTAGGTAACACTGAACTACAAAAACACTCCAATTAAAAATGCAGATTAAATAACTAATCCTCACCCAACAAAACCTTCCCACCAAGATTAACAGAGCGATGAATAGCATAAACCACTAATTAAATCAATGTAACATGGGTATTATAAAGACACATTTAGCACCTTCTGCCTATGCACTGAAGCTTGCATCTACTTTGGAGTGTCTTTTTACTATGAGAAATAGTTGCTATTTTAACAGCTAGGTATTTCTACATCAAATTGGGAAAGAACTTGGTTGTTAGCTAGCTCTGGTATAAATTGTTCTAAAATTGATGTTCCTAAAAATTATTTGCACATATTCTATTTTCACTGTATGCATTTTATCACAGTTGGATATAGGTTTCTACTGAACTATTTGTCAGACACACGCAAACAAAATTTTTAAAAACGTTCCCCTAGAATCACAAGAACACTGAGAAAACTTTTTTCATAGTTAGATCTATTTGTTTATACGTAGATTTGTAAAGGAGTGAGGAACAAAACCATAAAAAACAAGCAACTGCAACACACTCCCGACTTCTTCACTGCACCAATACAAACATTACAAAAGGCTTCAAGCCAACCTGACTTTAGAGCAACGTGGTCCCGCTCAATTCAGCCCCTTCCTTGGCACCAGCACTCAGGCCACCACCGGGGCACCACAGCGAGCGAGACCAAGGAACTCATCAGCCATTTTAATGCTACCCCCAAAAAGCCTGTTTGTTCTCAGCCATATCACCTTCCTGATCTGGCTCACCAGCCATCACCCAGCAGGAGGAAGTTCCTTTTTCACAAAAATCTTCCTTTCTATGAACTCAAAGTGCTGGAGAAACCATTCCTTTAGTTACATATGTATCTACACTTGAAAGAAAATAATCATTGAAGAAACTAGCAAAGACTGTGGTAACACACATGAGTAGAGAGGTAGAGATGAAGATACAGGTTTGACTTTAAAGCTCACATGATTACTACAACGCTTAAGCTGTTCAGAAAAGGGGATTTGTTTTTACTTTTGTAGTTAAATGAACCTTCTGTGTTGAAATACTAATGATTAAAAAGGTGTAATGTTTGTAGTAGGCAAAACCAAACAAACAAAACCCCAACAACACTGGTGTGACCATTCAACTGCATATACAGAAACAGTTAAAAATCTAAAATCCACTCTTAAGCCAGTCTTAGGCTTCCCTGTCAGTGCTGTAAAACAGCATTTGCCCATGCTCTGACCATTCCTCTAACACAGACAACAACATTCCTGGTGTCAGCAGGTCAGGGACTACATGTTAGCATAATTTAGCAGTAGCACTCATCAAACAAGAATACAAAGAACAAGCAAACAAAAAGAAAAGCAGATTCCTGACCAGGAAGTGGTTACTTGTGCGTTCCTTCAACTGTCTATTTTAGTACTTACACTTCTTCATGATTACCAAAGTGCTCCAAAAAAGAAAGCTCAGGTCCATGCATCTATCTGGCGATAAACTACCCTATCAACACAGTCTCAATGCTGTTCAGTGACTTATCTGGGATTCTCCTGGGAAGAAAAGTGGCAAATTTGGAAATAGAAAGCAAGCATCTGTCATCTCAGAAACTCACCCTGCTCTGGCAGGACTTACACGGAGGGCGACGCAGATTTCACTTTAAACCGAAGACCCAACATGCCATGCCCTGCTCCCTTTTGATGAGGGCTTTGGAACCTGCACACAGACCAGCTGGGATCTGAACATCTCTGAACCTAGACTGGTAGACAGAGCACAAAACATGGTAGGTGTGGCTGAATTTCCTTCCCAGAAGGACTGAATTACCTCAGAGAGATACCTAGGGCATACATCGCTATGCAGTGCCCACCTCCTGTAAAGGAAATGCCTCTCTTCTGGAACTACAGGAATAAAATTGCAAAAACAACTCCGTAAGGCAACAACTTGCAGCTACCCAAGGAAAACAAATGATCTCAAAGGTTAGGTGCATCCTTCCCCAGACATCTCTAGGTCAGTCCTCTATCTCCACTGAAAGCTTCTGGCAAAGCCTTGAGAAGCACATCAGCCCTCCAGAGTTTCAGTTTTCTTTTAAAAGCCATGCCACCACCCAATAGCTGACAAGGCTTGGGCAGATGCCCACACCCCCACGCAACTACAGTAACTGCAAATGCTTCCGCGGCCATTTATCGCCAAAAGCAGAAATGTGTTGAGAATAACTGCCAGGAGTCTTTAATTTTTGTTATCCTGCAATCTGTCTTTTACCAAAAAAAAACCCCACCTCAAAACCAACAACAAAAAGCAAGACAAAACTTGGGCTTCAAACACACAATCAAGTTCCCTTGTGCTGCTAGATCTGTATTATTAGACCCTCACTTACTTTTTCTCCATGTACACTCTTCCCTGCTTGTGTTCCTTCCACTCTGTTCCTGCTAAGGCAATAAAAACGAACCAGCTGGCTTTACATTCAGGTTTTCATGCATTACCATGGCTCTCAACATTTTTGGGCCAATTGGCCACAGTGAGCGCTTAAGATTTCTCACAGCTTGCCACACATCCCTACCATCTACCTTTTAACATGAATCTCTCACCCATTTTCTTATTTTTCATGTCCCAAGGATGAGCTACAGACTGCTTTCCACAAGCTGCTGAACCATCAAAGACCCACAGACCCAGGTGGTTATTTTCTTATATACATTTACATATACTTTATTATTCTTAAGAGCTCATCTAACATTTTTTTCTGTCAATTTCACATTCTGGGAATACTTTTCTCTGAAACTGGGGTCAAATCTGACCTTGCAATATGGCAGGTTGAGCAGGAGGTGAGTTAAAGGAACAACTCTTACAAAACTCCACCTACACTTGCTTTATGAAGAAGTACAGAACACATGTTACATCATGAAAGCAAACTCATTGGCTTTTTGGTAATTGAAGGCAGGGTACTGTTGCCTAGCAACTTATCTGATTACCATTTTTTCAAGTATCACATGCACACTTAGATATGTTGCATAATAATGTCTCACTTTTATGCTGCCTAACCCAATGGAAAAAAAAGGGGGGGGGGAGCTACCAAAATTAATACCTTTAGTCTCTTTTCTGGCAAAAGAGAAAGTACAAGATAGCAGCTCAAGAACAGGTTGAACATTATTATTCGTAAATTTTATTCCTGCCTTTTTCTGGCTTGCTGAATGTGCTTATACAAGCATTTTATTTTATCTACTTGTCTGCAAAATGACACTAATAATACCAGCCTCAGAGAGACACACTGAAAATTCATTAAGAACAGAGAGATTCTCAGATGAAAGATGCAGTGGAAGTGCTGGTGTTAGCACTTACAGCTTTTTAGTACTCCAAATGCTGCTAAGCACTAGTCCAAAGTGTAGCAAATTTTAATCATTGTCTTGACATTGTCCAGTCCTTGTTTCTCAAACAAGGATCTCAAACCATGAAAACTACATTTCTCCCATCAGAATGTGACACTTTCCTGTCTTCTATGTCCAATATATAGCTGGGAAAAGAAAAAAGAAAACAAAAAAAAACAACCCCCACGCAACCCCCAACTTGAAACCGAAGCTCTAAGTATTACTGCAGCTCTTGGAGCTTGTACCATGACAATCAGAGGTGAATCGGAACATGTGCATACATGACATTTTTAGAAATCAACATGCTGTACTTATTGATCTGATCTTTGAAAAACTACTTACACTCCAGGTAATCTATGAAAGAATTAAGCATTAGTTGCCTTTATGGTGAACAGTAATACCTGATAATACAAGCACCAAACTGAGGCGTTGTGTCCAAGAAGATATAATTATCTAACAGCATAAGTTGACTTTTTGCACATCCGCAAGTTACACGCTAATATAATATAATAAAATATAATATAATAATATACTGCCTGCTTTATATACGCACCAGAGTCTTCCATTGCACAGAATGCGCCCTGCTGCCTGGGGCGCTCCTGATGCCATGCTAGCCTCTGTCAGCTGAAGTGACTGAAGCTGATGTTTTGGAAACTCGGTATCTCATTTCCATGGTAAAGTATTAACCAGCAAAGGAAAACTGAAAGCAACAAAAGCCAAGCTCTATAATGCTAAGGAATCATGACATTACCTTCACAGCAGCTCCTCTCTTCCTGGTAGACATCAGAGTGTCTCTATAAGCTGTGCCCTACATCCTGCAGCTCTTGTGCAAGTCCACTTCCAATTAAAAGCTTAATTGCAAGATCTGCCTTGGAATGAACTGCTGGATCAGAATAAACTGAATCACATGGTATCTATCATGCCACTAGGGGAAACTATATACACATCTTGAAAACACCAGAAATCACAAAAAAGAAGTAGTTCTTCCTCTAGAACTTACTGGAAGCACCCTTACCATAAATGTCCACTGACACAAAATGCAAAGAAAATACGCGGGCCAAAGAGTGCCCCGTGGATTAAGCAAGCCCGGCTTTGCTAGGTTGTTTAGCAGGAGAGGAAAACAGCCACATATACCACGATCATTAGGCACTCTCTGCCATAAGCAGCGAAAAACCACTCCACTGAGAGTTCTGTACAGACAGAGCCCCCGCCAAGATTTCTCAACCCAGATTAGGCTGGTGGAGCTGAACGAGTTTGACTGTCTTCAGGGTGAAAAAACACAAACCAGACTCGCCATCCCCAGAAGGCACTTAGCAGTACACACAGCACTATGCCACAGCTAAAGAGAGAGCTTCCTCCTGCAGAAATACTTCATCATCTCCTTCATGGTCCCGGCAGAGGCAAGGAGAACGGGACGGAAAGGTGCTTTGCAGAAGTCCTTCATACAGGCTACCCTCAATATACAGCGCACCTGAGAGCAAAGATCCAGCAAGGAAGGAGTCAAACAGCAGCTTCGCCACTCTGTGCTATCAACACTTATCTAATGACTACTAATGCTTGGATCTTATGCAATGAAAGCAAGGCAGCAAGTGTTTGTGGTAGGGAAGATTCCCTCCACTCGTCTAATCCAGCTTTGACAGAAGCCTGTCAGGGCGGGGGAGTTTTGAAATAAGGTTGTGGTGAACTCTTGTGCACTGACACTAATAAAAATCCAGAACAAAAAAAAAAGCGTAACATAAAACGCTTCTCTTACACAATGATTAGACACCTCTGAACTAGTAACCGATAAGCATTCTCATTTAGATATGCCTACACACAAACCTCTAAAGCAGTCTAGCTTTTATTTAGCCTCCTAGGACATGTTAAAGAGCAGCGCGCGCCTGCAAATACATGTCTTTTACACTTGCTTTAGCTGAACTGTGAGGTGCATAGGCTCTGGCTCGCGCTAGACATTATTGGGTGTATTATTTACAACCAGGAATGTAGCACTCTGACTAACCAGAAAGAGCACGTTGTTCCCAGTTGGCACAGATGTTGGTAATCTGTTCCTGCAGAGCCAAAGCCTTTGCCCAGTCTGGCTTTCTTTCAGGACTCTTTTCTGGTTGCATGCACAACCACCTTACCTAGGAGCTCAGAAACCATCTGGGTACTCCTGCCTCACCTCACAGAAATGTGAAGAGCAGACCAGTTTATTTCTGACAGACAAGGCAAACCAGCCCTCCACTCCCCCACCCAGTCTGTACCGAGCCCGCAGAGCTAAGAGCCAGCAACACGGTCAGGAGATAAAGTCACCAAAGAGTACTAAAATACATACAGGAAGCAGATCTGAGAAGTAAAAGGGGATCATTTGCAAGCCCATGCCAAGCAAACCACATGCAGATAATACCTTTTATGTCAGAAAACATTAGCTACCTAGATGATCAATCTTCTTTCAGAAGAAGTAAGGAAAAATACCATACTTCACCTTTCACAACAGGCAGATTTTATTTCAAAAGAGAACTCCCACTTGTATTGTTCAACTGCATGTCTTTCACTCCAGATCCAGCCCAGGACCACCTTTGTTGGACACTTTTTCATTTGCAGCTAGACAGGAACACACAGGACAGAAGGGACCACATCTAAGTTTGCTCAGGTGCCATTTCCCCATCTGCGGGACATAGCTCTGGCATCTGAAAGCTTACCAAGATATTGCTACTGCCGATGGAGGTGGGCAGTGCTTCCCACAGAAGGAAGGCGAGGAGTGGGAACAGAGGCTTTTCCTGCCTCCTGCCGGCAAACAATTTCTTTAAGTAATTGACCCGTTTTCTACAGAATAATTACCCTTACGGAATAAAGCACTGCTGCCCTCTAATTAGTCATGTTGTTACCTCTCCTATCTTACCATGTAATAGCAGGCTGCCTGAGACTCAAAAAAGAAACAAAACAAAACTACACAACAACTTAATTTCATTTTCTTAAACATGGCATTTATTAACAGCAATCCAGAAACAAAGAATCCTAAGGTACAACTGGCAACAATAAAATTGCCCATTACTTCTGTGATTTCATCATCAGAACAAGCAGGTCTATCTCATGCCACTACCCTTTAAACCTCCTCAACATCCTAGGCTTCTCTTTTTTAGAAGCTTTTTCAGGATGGTTTCCTTTCGTCTTCCATAAAGAAAAACTTCTTTCTGCTGTCAGAAAGTTTAAGAATAGAAAGGACTTGGTTCAACTTGATCTTAAAAGTTCTTTTCCAACCTAAATAATTCTATGATGCTGTTCTATGACTGCCTAAAATCCAGTCAAACCTCCTGCATATCACAGTTTATTAAAATTTCATGCAGTTTCTTGCAACAGAGCTCAGTAACTTGGATAAGGACAGATGTCCTTTAGTCTAAGGAGATTAGATTTGCATACTATGAACCCAGAGCACAAGAAATCATGCCACAGCCAGCGTGGCAACTCCCAAACTGGCAAAGGACTGTTCAAACGCATATCACACAGATGACCCTTAGTGACCAACCCCATGCTGCAGAGGAAAGAGAAAACCTTCAAAGTGTGGCCCCAGACTCTATGGTAAGTACAGTTCTGAGGATACAAACAAGACTTGCCATCAAAGTATGTGATGACAGCAAAAAAATGTTTTTTTTTTCCCCCCAGGAAGGGTGCACAGTCACCTCTCCCTCTCCCTGCAGCCCTGCTCCTTCCTGGCATGCTCAGTCCCCGATTGTGGCTCATTTCTAATGCTTCTGAGGAAGGCAAAAACTAAATTCATCTGGCTAATTATGCCATGAGAGGAAATACCCTTCCTGGACACAATGCAGTGACCGCCAGCAGCCTTGAAGCACTCACGCTGAGTGAAGTCATTGTCTTAACCAAATGGACAGGTATTGCAAGCACATTTAGGACACTGCAAAACAACCCCTCCTCTCCATAGCTCTTGATGTGTGGGAATAAGTAGATCCACAGATTACAATGCCATCTTCACTCCTTAGGACTTCTCCCAGATGCTGAATTAAAGTATAGATTGTAAAAAGATATCTCAATTTAAAGACTCCAAGCACTGTTGAGTCTGTCACCTTTCACAAAAACCTCTTCCTGTCTTACACTCAAAGTCAGGAACCTGCATCTCCCTCCAAGGTTAAATTTGCCTTTCACTGCTCGGCACATCACGTTATGACACTGTCAGCAAAACCACAGAGTCCCCACTACCAGGTATCATTTCCATATGTATGCAGAGATCTAGGTTACTCTCAACCCACACGTCAATAAGCTACCCACACCTCTTGTTTTAGCCCCCCCTTGACCATTTCTGTAAACACCGCGCCATGGGATCTTGCACAAGAATGCCGAGGATTGAACTCTCCCGACGAAGCACCTCGTTTTCTGCCTCCACTGTCACCCCGCTGCAGCAATACTGACCACAGCTACAGACCTGCTGCCACAGCCTGAGCAAGGAGACGTCAGGCAGTCACAAGCAGTACTACCTCAACACCTGCTTGCCCCTCCGTTTCCCTTCCACCGGACTACACTACTTCCTTCTTCAATATGCCTGCGATCAGAGGATCTCAAAAAGTTTCACAGACATTGAATAAGCTGCTTGTAACACTTCTGCTGACCTTTGTCAGCTATAAAGCTGCTAGTTAAACCAAACGATTTGGAGTTAACTCTTGTTTTTCACATCTACCTGTGAAATGCCACCTTTCTGTACCTCAGTTTCCCCTTTTACAAACAGGGCTACACCCACGTTCTTCAGTGGGAGCCTCAACACAGAACTATGAAATTTGCAGACAAACGCACAAAGCTCCTCAGGGAGAAAATCACTACTTTCAAATTAAGTGAACAATCTTAATTTACCCACAGTAGCGAGCTGCTGTCACCACACACAGAAAAACTGACATCCCCGCAAGGAAGAGGTCATACCTTCTCGCTGGGACTAGGCGCTGGGATTCAGGAAGGACCTTCAGGATGTGCCACAGGCATCACAGCGTCTTACAGACTTCCTACAGGGCTTTCCTCAGTGCCGGCTGAAAGTGGCTACAGGCATTAACAATGCCATGTCAATATGTCTTCCATTTCTGTTTAATGACAATTTTATGCTAGTTTTTTCTTTTCAGGACTTGCTATTTACCACCAAGTGGCAGCTAGCCCCATCTCTAACTGATGCAGTATGTATATCAATGCATTTGCGTTCCTGGAAACCACAGAACGGAGCTCTTTGGGCAATCTGTTCTTCTTGCAAATCCCCAACGCACACAGCTCTAGCAGTCACAGTTACTACCACCTCACCTGCGAAAAAATTCAGCTCCTGCAGGGACTGCTTTTTCCTCAGAATTAAGAAGGAAACAGCTTCTGCTATGTAATTGGGAGTCTTAACAAGTTTGTGCTTCCCCGGTAGCTCCTAAGCATCCTAGAGACAATTTTCAAAACCCTACTGCAAAGGATGGGGGACAGAAGGAATCAAGATTTTCCCTTTCAGCAAAATTCAGCTATTCTGAATATTTTCCCATACCAAAAATGGAACCAGAGCAAACATCTTGAGACTAATTTAAATTAAAAACAAAAAAGGGGGAAAAACTCTCATTTTCAGCTGATGGTAATATCCGGGTCCTTGACCTCCGAGCATTACACACACGAGTAATTCACAAGGTTGCAGAGAAGTCACCGAAAGGATCACAGCCGGCCCCCACCTCCCACTTCTGCTCTGCAGACGCTGGGCTGCCTCACATCTGTATCTCCTTTCCTGGAATAAAGTTTTAGTGAAACCGATACAAAAAGACGTTTCAAAACACTTCATTTTTTAGTCAAAAAAGCGGCACTTCCCAGTGAAAAGCAGCTCCAATTTCAACACCTCTTCCATCCCGCTCCCCCCGCGCCGAGCACCTCCCAGCCGGGCCGGGGGCTCCCGAGCAAAACCCCCCGCTCGCCCCCAGGGGCTTCGGGCGGAGGTGGGGGGGGCCGGCGGCGGGGCCCGGCCGGCGCCCCCGGGGGACGCCGCTCCCTCAGGCCGCGCCGCGCGGCGCCGTTCC
>VZSZ01000925.1:68628-94002 GCA_013398815.1 Ibidorhyncha struthersii | reverse complement strand
CCAGAGCGGGGGATGTGCCTCCCCGGAGAACCGGACCCTGGCGGTGTGTGCTCAGGTGCGTGGCGGGAACACCCTGCCCAAAAAGCTTCCCAAAAAGTCTGGAGTGTTTGCTCTGGCAAACGCTTCTTGGCTGGTGAGCCCGCGGTACGGGTTCTTCAAATTTACTCTTCTAAAGAAATCCGTAATAAAAACAAATAAAAAGCCGAGCGGCTGAGGGATATTACCCCCGTGCGCCTGTTGTTGGATCTGGACGCTGCCAGGACATCCCTGCAGTGCAGGGAATCAAACGCAACTATCAAAGGAAATATTTGTCTGCAGCCTCGCTGTTAAAAAAGTGAAACATAATCTCTACGATAAGTGTTTTTCCACCCAGAAGGATCTCTTAAGAGTCAGAAAATTGCCCAAGGAAGAGGAGTAAGAAAATAAATTTAAAGCATAGGTAGTAAAATAAATAAAAATGGTTTATCTTTCTACGTTAACTCCTCAGCAGCACGAGAGCATGGGCTAAAAATGCTTTTCTGTAAGATTAGAAATCAGGAGATGCAATCCTGAACCAGAGCTCCCGAGCAAACAAATGACCCCTCTGTACCTCTCTCTGGCTTCCCTCTGGAACGTGGAAGTAACAGGAGCTCTCTCCAGTAAGCGTTAATTAGCCAGTTAATGCCTCTGAAGTGCCTTACAGTCTTCAGACAGAAATGAGGGAGATTTTTAGTTTTGTTCCTTTGCAGAGAGAGAAATCAAAGTATTGTGGGGTGAAATGGTAACCTCAAGTGACACAAACTCAGAAATGGCGTTTGATCCTGAGCCCAGAGACCTGTGTTTAAGCAATGCCCTGCCTCTCCTAATTAGCTACGAACTTTGAGCTCTGCTCTGCTCTTCCCAGGCCTCTGATGCGGTCTGCATTTTCTTTCTCACAGGCACCAGATTTCCTGGTCGCTCCTGCCCTCAGTAGTACCAGAAATGATGAGCTAATGTTTTTAGCAGAATAAGGATGTTTTTATGACCTCTGTTCAATGACTCAGCATTTCTGATATCAATAATAAATGGTCCCAATGATGAGGCAACATCGGACCTGTGCAGGCCCCGAGGCAATTATTAACGAAGGATTCTCAAGATGTCTGGCCGCAGCGACTCTCTCAAAGGCAGGTATTCTCTGGAGAGGCTGCTCCCTCGGCCCCAAAACTGCAGGGCCAGCAGATGCTGCACACTCGAAAAAAGCCGCGGCTTTGCATAGCTCTGCGTAACCCAGGAGTGCCTGGGTTACTGGCTGGCGTTCCCGTCAGCATACAAACCGCTGTGGCTGCTCAAGGATGCCACAATGCAGCAAACCAGGCTGTCACCAAGTCACCTGATTGCACAATCGCACTGCGAGAGCCTGAGTATCAGAAAGATGGAGCATTTTAAAGGGGAAATGGAGAATAATGCACAGCTAGCCCTACCTCAGCAACCGAGCTGTGCAAGCTAGGACAGCACTGTGTGTGCTGGTGACCTCAAGCTGGATGGAAAAAAAAAAAAAACAAAAACAAACAATTGTTTTATATATATTTCAGCAGAGCTGAGAAGGAAAATGCTAAGATAGCTAAGGCATCTTTGGTGTTCTAAGCAGCATGTTTAAAACACCGTATCTGATTAGGCAGCTACAGAGGACAGCAGCCTAATGCAGTGCTTATGTATTTATTGTGAAATAGCATCCTTTAGAAAGTACTGAGGACCACGCTAGAGACATAGTCGAGAGAGACCGTGAGAGAGATCATTTCACAGTATGAGACAGCATGAACATTTCACAGCATGAGAGGAGAGAATGCCTTACAAGGAGCAGAGGAAAGGTCAGAGAGAAAGGGAGAAGAGAGCCAAGAGATACTCACCTACGAGAAGGAGAA
This sequence comes from Ibidorhyncha struthersii, assembly GCA_013398815.1. Lineage (NCBI taxonomy): Eukaryota > Metazoa > Chordata > Aves > Charadriiformes > Charadriidae > Ibidorhyncha > Ibidorhyncha struthersii. The sequence goes on along the minus strand of VZSZ01000925.1, from coordinate 92,122 downwards.
ATCAACAGCCAGAGATGGACCGGAAAAAATGGGAAGCACATGTAGGGAATACATAAATCTGTATTCTCCTGCCTAGTCACAGCAAGCAAAGAGAGGAAGGAGGAGGTGAGGAGAAAGGAGAGGGCTCCCAGAATGAGAAGGGAGGAAGGAGGAGGCAGTGAGACAGGGGTGAGGGGAATGAAGACAAACACTGTACTGTGCTGAGGGGACAGGCAGGAGGGAGAAATGTCAAAGCACACACCTGATGGTGGTGCTGTACACCTGAGAGCTTGTTCAGCTCTCCCTGGCTGCATTAGCTGGTCCAGAAAAGCTGTTATTTTTCTGTCCAGCCTTGTTTCTTTAAGCCTGAGCTTGTAACGGAAGAGAAAAAAAAACAATGGAATTGAGAGTATAATATGGTGAAAGTGGGAGTAGGATGAACCTTGGGGACAAAGGAGAGAGGATTTCTAGAGCTGCCCTTTTGTGTCTCCAAGGCCTGGTGCCAGGAGCAAGCACCATTCTCCGCAGAGCATCCAGGCTTGGACTCAGGAAGCTGGCTCCAAGATCAAAAAAGTTTGCAGTGACCTAAGTATGCTCTAGCCCGTCTGCAGCCACTTGTAAACAGGCGCAGGAGATGCAGCTGATCTTATTAATGATCTCATAATCCTATCATGCATGTGTTGCCTTTGTCTGGAATAACACAGATCATGTATAACACCTGATCTAGTTCCTCTATATGTATGCCCAAAGTCAGCTCCGATGACTCTGCACCATCTTGTCTGGTTCTGCAAGGATTTATTCATTTGGGTGCAGCATCACACCTGACTGTATGGAAACACCTTGGAAAGCAGTACAATCATATTTGCTTGCTACTATACCCTTGTATCTGGGCACACTGAGCACAGTGCAGCAATACCCAAGCTGGTTCCTCACTCATCCATTTTGTGTCTGGCAGAGAGCTTATTCCCTCACCATAATTTCTGCTTTATTTATGGCACAGTTGTTACACTGAAAAAAGAATGACTTATTTCTTCAGGAACTCTTTAATGTGGTCACACTGGTATCCGAGTGCATCACAAATATTGCCGCTGGTGTAGTCATTCCCAGTGAGGTAAGATCTCGCTCTGCAGACTGGGGTTTGAAGCTCAGACATGTTACAGTTGAAAGCAATCATAATTTTGAGAGTCATAGCATCTATTTTTCACCAGAGAATTTAGTTTTCTATGGCTCCTTATATTTACATTCCCTTTGTGGATGCTCATCCCTTCTGTAAATCCAGCCCTAGTCTAGGAAAAGGATCACCTGGAAAATCAGGAACCTCCGTTAGTCATACCACTTTGATCCAAGTGACTTGTCTGACATTGCTTAGGAATGAATGAGGAATGGGATCCAGCTTTCCAGAGCAGGGTTTAACCACCTGGCTCATTAAAACACCCTTACCCTAATTTCCTGCCTCACTCTCTGCATGCTAACGGATTCTGCAACAAATGAAACAGGAATCTCGCCTTATAACACTCCCCGTTCTCTGCCCAGCCCTGGTTCAGTCTGACTCCAGCCAGCCAGTGCATTGAAGGAGATACCTATCATGGAAAACTTCATCACAATTGTTTAAAACCTCTCAAGCTGAAATCGGGGTTTTCTCCTCCTTGGGGAGGTTTGGCTTTTTCTCTCCTGTTTGCCTGAGGAGGTCCTGCAACTGGGAACTGGGAATTTCATTTCCCTGGATGTATAGAATAGAGAGGAGATGCTCTGTGTTTATTTAATAAACAGCTCGCAGATGTACATCCAAAACACAGCTTCTCTGTCAGGAAACTGAGGAACAAAGAGCAATCTTGAAGCTTTCAAAGAAATTAAAGAACAAACTAATTTCTTTTTTTTTTAATTCTGAGGGGGCTCCTAGTCACTCTGGTGACAAATGGTCTTCAAATCCCTGAAGCAGGAAGTTTATTTTGAAGAATACCACGAATCACATGCTGTCTCAGATCAGTTTGCATAGGTCTTCATGCAATAACATGGCAATTGCTTCTTTTGTCTCTTTTTCTTTTTGGTGAGGGTAGAAAAAAAAAAAAAAGCCATGGATTTTTACTGCCTTCACTCATTTGGTGAGTTTATTGAAGAAAACATGAAAGAAATTTTCAAACATGATTCCTTCAAGCTGGAGGAGACTCCCTGGTCTGATGGGTTCCTCTCTTCTTTCTTCTGCTTGTGGCAGGGAATCCCCCCACCCCCAGGCTCTATCAACATACATTTGGGTTCTTCTTATGGCTTCAGACTTTAACACCATATTCATCACTCCTGACAAAGTGCTTGATTAACAAAGGAACTGAAGCAGGAATAAGGGCCATGCAGGTTCTTAATGTATCTCTGCCCAAACTTGAAGTCCTCTAAACTTTTGTTCATTTAACCATGTGTGTGCCAATCTCTGCCAGTAAGGTGCTGTCCTTGGGATCAGCCTCAAAACCTTGAAGGCTGGGCAAGGTACTCAGAGCTATTTTTGAAAACTCTGGACTTCCTCTCTCATTTTTCTGTAATAGATACCTGCCATACCTTACGGCTTGGTGAGAGCTTGGCTCTGAAACTAAATGCAGTGGACAGGAAACTTTTACTCCTAAGAGATGCCATGGAAGTGCCATGCAGCAAAGCATTTCTTACTGTCAGGATAGCCTGTTTAGGAAAGCCCTGTCCAGGGGTGATCCCATTCAAGGTCTCCATGGGAATGAATGTTAGCAAGACGTTTTCAGAGAGACTGTCAAAGCTTTTGAGTTTCCTCTGGAATGTTGTTCAAGGATCATCTCTTTGTACTGACTCATAAATTGCTCAGCAGAGCACTAGCGTCCTCCACCACCTCCTGCCATCTTTGCCTTCATGTGGATTAGATGCCAGATGGGTCCTTCAGAACAGAGCAGCCTGAGATTTCTTCGAGAAGAAGCAGCAAGCAAGATTTACCAGAGGCGTGATTGATGTCGGACTAAGTAAGCCTGTATTTGCTTGAATTTTTAATAAAAATAAATAAAAGAATCCTTCATGGCTTCTGTTCTGGATCCAAGGGCAGAAGAAAAGCAAATACCATATATGTGGAAATTACAGATCCTCAAGACTGTGGAGGCAACTCTGTTTTCTGTTATTTTGCCAGGTTTAACAAAATGCAAACGTTGTTAGGGGGAAGGGCAAGCCACTATGCAAACCTGGACTTGCGCAGTCCAACTCGATCCAAGAATCTATTTTGTGGAGAAGTGTTGCCCATTAAAAATGCCAGGAGACTGGAGCCCTGGGGGCTCGGGTTGTGTTCACAGACATACTTTAGGCCTTCTCAATGGCCTCAGATTCACCTCTCTGTTTTTCTGTTTCCCCAGCTGTAAAAGAGGCAACACATTTCCTTTGCTAGAAGGCTTTGAGACACACCAGTAGAAAGCAGGATAAGCAAAGAGGCATTACATTTGAAGGGTTTCTAGATTGCCAAACAACCCAATGCTAGAACTTCACTGACACATCTTGTAACTGAGCTAGGTAAGAAACTGAGACAGAGATGAGAGAAAGCATGTATTTTACCTAAAATGCTTTTGAATGTCAGTACCAGAGATGGGATAATTATAATAAATATTTCTATTTTATATAGTGTCTGTGGTACATATTATACTGCAAAATATAATTGAGGGACTAAATATTTCTGGAGCTGTAGTTTTTATTTATACAACACAACATGTATGCAAAGAGCTCTGCACAACAGTAAAATGACAAATGTCTGCTCTAAGTCACTTACAATGCAATTCTCAAACATTAGTCACAGTGATAATAAATGAGGGATAGGAGGGGAATGGATGAGGGGAAATGATGGAAAAGACAAGAGTTACAATATAAAAAAAAGATAAATGAAGGAGGTTGGGAGCAATTAAATAGTATGAATGAAACTGAAAAAGTGTTCCTCTGAGATTTGAAATGATGTGGAAAATGGATGAGTCAAAGGAATACATAAAAGCCATTCAGAGCTAAAAATCACGGTTTGACTCTACTTCCATGTATCAAATATTCACAGTGAGCTGCTCGCGAACATTCCACGGGCCAACAGCTTTTTGAATAACGAAAACATCTGAGGTGAACAAAAGCTGTTCACAAACAGTGCTGAAGCAGCAAGAGAAGTGGCTAGATCTGTCAGATAAGCTGTCTACTATAAATACAAGTTATCTACTCTGCCCTTCTCCATTTTTCATTCCCTGAATTTCCTCTGAAGTTGCATTAGCGATGAGATTCTTCAGTTTCTTTCTTAAACTGTCATTTTGAAAGGCTGTGCACTATCAGTAGCACCCGTGCTTTGCCCTAGAGCCATGGAGGTCTCCAAAATGCTTTGGGATTATATAGGATGGAAGTTCTCTTGGGCACAATTCTTAAAAGCATTTAGGCATCCAGATATGCAGGTCACTTCTACAGGGATTCTCAAGACCAGATTAGCAGCAATTCATGCCTATTCATTCTGGTGATCCAAATAGCAAATACCACTTTGGCAAAGGAGGTTCCCATGTTCAAGCACTGAAATAATGTTGAAAACATTGCCTCCTGTGGCAATGTTGTGGGTTTTTTTTACTTTTCTGGGTAAGAACCTATTTTTAATTCCAATACCAAACCAAAAATAGGTTCTTGCCCTGCATCTCCACTTCCATTCATGTCTTCCAAAAATACTTTGGCTGTTTTTGTTAATATGATGTGTGCATGAGCCCAGGTTACTTACTTACCATAGGTGCATGTCACAGCCAAAGAAAGAAGTTTCCAGACAGAGTAAAAAAGAAGGGGAAGGGGAGTCACCCAGCAACTTATATTTCCCATGCGTTATGGCAGTCCAACTGGTAAAGTGACCATCTACTGGAGTATCTAAAGAGAGAAAAGCAATCATGGATTTTTACAGTCCTCCAGTTTCTTTCATTAGTTATCTTGACAACCTTAATTCATATTGCTATCATTAAATGGCAGCACTTAAAGGGCAGAACAGAGGGAATGTTGCATGTTTAGCTACCACTTACTGAAATAATCATAATAATTAATAAATATATCTCTCTCCTACAGCATAATGGATCTCAGAGATCTCTATCACCTAGAATGACCTCTAGATATCACAGACCATTAATTTTCATGGATATATTCCAGTATTAAATGCTATAACTCATGCTTGACAATTTTTAGTTGGCAGTAGGCCAATAAGAAGGACGTCTAGTCTTGATATGAAGACGTAAGGAGATGAAGAATTCACCACATTAGCTTGTTCCAGTTGTTAATCATCATCTGTGTCTCATTCTTCACTTGTATTTGCCTGGCTTTATAATTCCTGCAGTCAGTCCTCAGTACGACTTAGTCTGCTCAGGGCCCTTTCCTGCTAGCATTTTATGCCGCCAACAGTATGAATTCATTAATCAAGCCATAAATCAAGTCATCTCCTTTTCAGTAAGTCAGACAGGTTGAGCACTGTAAGTCTTTTACAATAAGGCATTTTCTTTAGATCTTGAATAATTACTAAGCTTCTTTTGCACCTTCCCCAGCTTTTCAACAACCTTTGAAAATCAATATCCTGCATATGATTAGTCTTGTGAGTACCACAAAGGGAAGAGAAGCTACCCGGTTCTTCTACTTACTATTCCCTTGTTTATGCATTCAAGGATTGATTTCACCCTTTTTGCCACAGTATCTCACGGGAGTGAAACTGCTCCGTACTCGGACGACCCTGATCCTTTTCAGAGCGCTGTTTTCCAGGGTAGAGTTTCTGATTACACATCTCCTGATCTCCTATCTGGTTCCCACATGCATAACTTTGCATTTGGCCGTAGTAAAAGGCTTTCTACTTGAATGTGTCTGACCTGCTAGGTTATCCAGCCTACTCTATATAAATGCTTTACATCATCGCCACTTCAACAGGCTTCCTAATACCTGCATATTTTAACAGCAGTGAGTTTATATTTACTTCTAGGGCAATGATGAAAATGTTGAATAGTACTGAATTTAAAATTCATCCTAATACAGCTTCCATGGCTTTTGCAAAGCACTGACAACATGACTTTGTTTTGCTTTGCTTTATGTCCAGCAGACAAACTTGGCTGGACTGTTTTCCCAATGCTTCAACCATCCTGTTGTCCTGTGTTTCTCTCAGTGAATGGGAGTCATCCAGGTACAAAGGTCCAGCACTGCCCCTGATCTGGATGCTATACATGAAGAAACATTCAGTGAGAAAACAATTTAAGACAGAAAGTCAAGCAGAATTCTCATCCCATACATATATTCACTCCTGTACTGTGAGAATTCTCTGTTGGTAACCATGTTATCTCTTCACAGAACCACAGAAGGTAGAGCTAGAAAGTTCTTTAAGACCATCTCTAGTCATCTTCCTGCTCATGGCAGGGATGCTTAAATTATTCTTGACATGGTTCTTTTTGTCAAGATTATTTTGATGCTGGAAAATACATCCCTAGATTTTCTTACTCTTTGTCAGAGTTAATTTTTTTTTTTCCCTGAACTTCTGTTAGCCTTGCTGATGCACATCTATTGGGACTGGCCATTTTTTAATATTGGCATAGAACAGACACTCTAGTATTTTGATATTTCCTCACTATTACAGGATTTATGAAATATCGATATCAGCAGGCTAGGGATCAGTTAAATAAGCTGTATCAGTATTCCCATGTAAGCTATCCAGACCTGCTGATTTTAAAATATTTACCACCAGTACATAGTTTGCATTCCTCCTGGTTACCAATGGAGTGGAACATTTTTCATCAGCCCATGTGATATAAGTGCATCATCTTTCTTCTTTCCAAATGCAGACCAGAAATACTTATTGAATATTTGTCTTTTCTGCAACATTATAATTTTATCATCTGCATCAAGCAGCAGCATGTACCCTTGTTAAGACTTCTGTTGTTCTTAATATATTCTTAACTCATTTTATTGTCTTAAGCCATGCCAGCCGATGAATTTCCTCTGTTGTCTTTTTTTTTGGTCTATTTTTATATTCTATAACTTCTAATTTATATTGATTGCTATCTATTTCCCATTTTATCCATTTGCTATGTAGGCTTTTTATTTTCTAACTATGCCTTCACTTCATACATTGACCCAGGATGTCATTTTAAACAACATTGTTCTCTATTACGCTTATTAAATTGAGACTTTTTTTTTAATCCAGTGACTCTTCAACAGCTTCCAGTTTTCTTTCATATTTTTCTGTCTGAGTTTCTCTTCTTCAGCTTTGCTGTGTTTTGTCCCATCCTCTAATCTGATTCAGTGGTCTCTGAGAGATTTTTCTTCCACAATAATATGTTATGCTTTGTTATTATTTAGTACCATGATCCACTATGCATTAAAGCACCTGTGGATCTGAGTTATTAATAATTCCAAAGTACTCAATGGTTGTCCTTAAGAGACAGTATATCCTCCTTATGCTGCCTCCTTTTACTCCTCTTTTATTCACTGTCTTGTTGGAGACAAACTAAAACAAGAGATTTTACTGTATAAAATATTCCAGCAGGTTTCAGAATGCTGGTTAAATTCATTTTCTTCTTAACAATTAATATCTCTGATTTTGCGCTGCTATCTCCACTCTTAGCAGCAGTATATAAACAGCTGAAGAATTTCTTCTTTCATTGATCTTCGTGGCACTGGTTCGGTTTGTCCATAAGGCTGAGTTACACAACAATTGCACTAGATATAGGGTCCTAATGCATTGTTCGTTGAATGTCTTCTCTGAGATTTCACTATTACCTTATTTTTGTTATGTCACTTTCAGAATGGATTACATATGAATATTTTTGCCATTCAAGCAGATAGCCTCAGGCACAGAGAAGTTTGTCTGGAGTTGATCACACAGGACTGAACATAATACCCAGAAGCCTGGATGAGCAGCCACCTAACCTCATCATCTATTTCAGCTGCCGTATGAATGCATATGATGAAGAACACATCAAAGTGATACATAAGGAGATTATTGCACTTTTTGAAAATGTAACTTTTTCCTTTTCTTCCTTTCCTTTCAGATCTTGTTGCTGTCCTGGTAGCAGTCTCACAACAAACACATGATCCCAACAAATGTCAGCAGGTCAGGCAGAATAGGACCCAAATGGTCTCAAATCTTTTTGATGACTAAGAAGAGTCACGTGAAAAGGACTGTCTGTCCCTACAGATGTGCTAAATAAATAACTACTTCATCAAATATTCATCTATATCTTATACAGCAAAGCTCCCCATCAGTAGGCATCACCCCAGCATAGGCTGCATACGGATGGCCGTGATATTGTCTGAAGAATAAGTTTTCATTTTGGAAAGTTACTAAGGAGACTTTGTGAAGAATTTCATGGGATTAAGTAAGTACATAGCCCTGAAGAATATTTAGTTCATGACATATCCAAAAGAAATTAGACTTTCTGTCATATTGTAATATATAATTATCTGATATTTTACACCGACTACAAATGCCAGCTTAACAATATCCAGCCCAGGGAACTTTAAACCATAATTTATAGGACTTTCTATTCTAGAAAAGACCAGAAATTATGCTCTAGATACCAAATAATCCCAGTCATCCAGCAAAACTTCCAGTTACAACTAGTATAACTGATGCTAGTAATGAGAAATCAACCTCAGAAATATAAGCACAAAAATAAATCAAGTGAGCTGGAACTTAAGCAAAGGTCTTAGTGCACCTTTCACCTCCCCAGCTGTGAAAGTCATCTGCACAATTAGTTGTGACTCTTCATCTATGGACCGATGCAGTTCTTAACAGTGCTGCAAACACAGAGGCTTCTCCTGATTTCTTAATGTGATATAACTTACATCTACATCCCAGTAACTTCATTCTGTATTAGCTGTTCTCTGTCTACAAGAATATTGTGATCCTTTGCTTTCCATCTGCTGTAATTCCCTGTTTACTCAGTCGTGAGAGGTGGACACTTCTGCATGATGATGCACTCCATCCTAAGGAGATGAAACAAGTTCCCCTGTCTCCACTGATGATAGATGGAGCCAGATGAGTAGTTCAGGCCCGTTTCTTGACTTCTGGGTAGCTGAAGTCAGGGAAAATAATCCCAGACTGATGGTCAAACTAGGTACTTTCTGGTTCATAACACTTTTACTAACTATATGAGACAGATCCTAAACTGGTCAAATGAGAGTCAGAAGCCCAAATTAGGCTCCGATGCATAAGTAAATCTCACTTCTTTCATAATTTGACCTCTATCACACCTATACCATCAAATTATTTCGGAAGATTTTTTCGTAGTTGTCTTTGCAAGTGGGAACTAAATTCCTTCTTTTATATCCTTCTAAGGGAAAAATAAAATAGAAGGGGAATTTGAGAGTAAAAGTCCCAGTACTGAATTTTAGTTCTTCAGAAAAAAAATACATAGTTGCTTTTTGATTCAAAGCTATTTTAAATTTTGTTGTAACATTGGGCATGCTATCAGGGAGAAATATTCCATCATAGTTTAACACAGCCAAAGATGATATCAGCTTATAAAATCCTTTTGGAGTCAGCTACATTTTCAGTAGGCTTTTTTCTTAAAGGATATCTATAGTAATACAAGCAATTAAGGGTTCTTTATTAGCCGATCTCAGAGGTACAGACTTAACCATCAACTGATGCTCTTCTCAACCCTCTAATAAGACCAGAGGACAAAGAAATAGTACATCTTCCCCAAATAAGCTGTTTCTCTAGCATGACCCCAGACGTGAACCACCACTACTAACTATTTTGCACTAACTATAAAACATTTATGAGCTCATAATTCTGTGAACATTCAGCTGTTACTTACCTGCAAACATCACTGTGGCACAAATAAAATGCAGATAAACTAGGAATTCACGAGCCCTGCTTCCATGGTCAGCCTATGTTGTCCCTCACTTCTCCCTTACACTACAACAGGTCCATTACCTTTCCCTCTCTCCCAGTTTTTACATCCCCTGTATTCTCAGTGCCCTTGCCCCATGATCAGGACAAGGAAAAATGACCAAAGTTCATTACCAGGTGGGCAGTTCAGCAGTCAAGTTAACACTTTCTGGCAGAGCAAATTCACTAGACTTGTACTAATAATCTTTTTTCAGGGCATTTTTGGCATAGCAGAACAATGTCTTCTGGATATCCAGAGAAGCTATGTTTACAGAAGTAACATTACAAATGTCTAAAACTGATGGGAAAACAACTAGTGAAAAGATGCTGGTAGATGAGTCAATGTCCACGCTGCCCCGTCTGCTGACGGCAGTCCTGTAACCCCAACTGTCTGTTCCTAGATGCAGACATTGCTGGGCAGTTCTTGTGTCCCTTTGTTGTGATCCATGAATATTGACACTGTGACACCCAACTCCTTTCTTTCCAAGAGAGTAAAAAGTGGTGCTGTCATGTTTGCTGAGGCTGGTGTATAGCTGTATGAAAATTAGGGCAACTGGATATGCCCCGAGGAGTAATGCAGAAGCAAATCAGGGGTTTCTGGGGAAGAATCCTGTAGCCCTATATTTCACTGTGTGTTGATCTCCTCCCACCTGCTGGATGACAGAGGGAGAGAAAATAATCTGCAGAAGGTACAGCATCAGAACAGCTCCTATGTGGCTTATGTCCATACTGATATCTCGGTATCCAAAGGTAATATGTTGAAAAAAAGTACAGGTTACCAAGCTGAGTAACAAATACAAACTCTGTTACTGATGGGAGCTAATACAGGCTTCTCTGTGATGCTGGATAATTTCCAACAATCTTAACTGGAAGCAACCTCTAGCAGCTAGCCCCTATTCAGCCCCCAGAGCTGGGTAAGCACACACTCTTTTAGCTCTGTCATCTCATCTGAGGCAAATGTAATAGCTCTGCAGAGCTGCCTGTCATCCACACAGAGCAGGAGGCCAAGGGGCGCACTGATGTATGCTTCATACCTGCACCCGGCATGCCACTGAGTTTGAAAGACTGAAACATGCTGGAATTATCTCAACAAATTACAGTCCCTGCCTCCAGGGCTTTATGGGCACAGGGATCTGAAAAATAAAGCTTTGCTGGATATTACATTTCAGGACCAACACCAATCCAATTTACAGTGGCTCCAATATCCACTTGAACTTGCAGCCTTACGTTTATCTCAGCAAAGCTTTTAGTGCTAATTTTCTTTCAGGTTGCTTTATACTTACCTACAGTGGTTGGAATGTATCATATGATAGTGGAGTTTTTCCTTTAAAGTAGGCACCAAACCATTTCAAGAAGGGGTTCTTTTGTTCACTTTAGAAGACATAAAGACTTATTTCAAAGAATGTGAACATGTTGGTTGCACAACTTCACAATGTACAGAAAATGATGGAATTCTATATAACCACAAAATATTAGAACTCAAAGCAAATAGACCTATTTGGGGTCATCATACAATCTTCATTATTATGAATAATGTTGTCTAGAGGAGGAGAATTGTAGGATGGAAATCAGGTCAAAGTTTCAAGGATAGTAAGTGAAACAGACTGTAAAAAGTTTTCTTGAAAGGCTGAAAAGAAAAACAGCTTGGCCTTGTCACTCTATGTATCTTCAGATGGCTTCAGATAAGAGGCTTTCCTTGAATCCGGAGACTTTCCTGTGAGGTGAGGAAACCATTTATAGTAGCATAAAAAAAGGACCAAATGCATGTGTGAATGATCATTGTTACCCATTGGCATTTATGGTGAGCAGGGCTTCATGTGTCATCTTGTTTATTTTTTTTATTCTAGGGAGGTAGATGGCTCTTGATGCTTTCTGCAAGTGATTCTCCAGGCCTGCATTTAAAAAAAAAAAAACAAAAACAAACACCAGTCCTATACATTCAGATGGTCACGCTGTTATGCCAATGTTTTTAAGGTTTCAGTGTAAGGTCTCTTGTTACTTTGTGTGTCTGTCTATATGCTCGTGAACAGTTCCTAACAATGGCTCAAATAAGCAGTCCTATAACTGATGGTGGAAGTTTTATCATCAGAAAATACACTAATGTTGCGGTGAGACATGAAACTCCATCTATTTGAGACATAGAGTCAGATATGCCAAGACCTTACTTCTTTTTGAAGAGTTGTATAGTCTTACACAGAGCTACTTTTTGGTACTAAAAGCGTTGGGAGGTGTTGGAAGTGTTGGTGCAAATGCAGAAGATGGCTTATTTGATGCATGAGAGTTGCTCTATTTTGTACATGCTCACTGACTCCCCAGTGAGTAAATGATACACATTTTTCTCTCCAGCTGAGAAAAAAATTGGAACGAATTATACCACCTGACCACTTACACACAAGTTTTATGTCTAGCATGCACCATTTATGTCAACTTCATGACACTGCTGAATTTTCCAGAACTTCTTATGATAGTTCTGTTTGCTTAAATTGGGCTGTGTTTTGTTAATAGTCTTTAATTTCTTGAGTGTGACTTTTACTCATACGGAGTGGCTCTTCTTTAACATATAGGAAATTAATTTCACAGAAAGAGTCTTGAACTGCATTGGGCTTGATATGAAACGTTCCCCTCCTCTGTAGCCCCAGAATAGAAGGAGCTTGGCATTCTGAGAGTGGTACAAAGTGGTATTGTTAAACAGAAGCTAATTAGGATGGGATTTCATGTTGCTAAGAGCTAAGTCTTTGGTATGCAACAGAGCCAAACAGCAAGGGCAAAGTGTAACTATTTAAGGCTGAAGTTTGCTATTTAAAGGAAAATGTTCATCCTGGCCCAAACGTTAGCTGCAGTCAGGAAAGTGTTTCTGTACCAATGACATGATGACGGGCTGTCACGATTCCACCCAGTCAGTCCAGATCAAATGTGCTCAGGATATAAGCCAAGAGATTATTTTTTCCAACCTGCCAGCATCAAAAGCACCATCTGTGATCGATTTTGTGATAATGGAGTAAACAGCTACTGGAAATTCAGTGCAGTTCTCAGAGATTTTGGTCTCTGGGAGGAATGAATATGAGCTTGCAGGAGTAGCACAGCTGCTGCTATCCAAAACCTGCTGTCTCTTCTGCAGAGGTTGAGACATGACCCAGTCATAAACCCATTTGAGCATAACATCTTGCAAGCAGGAGGATTTTGCCTGATCCTGTGCGGGAAAACTGGTGGAAGACATCCTGAATCTTCTCTCCTTTTATGCCTATATGCCTCCAATTCACAGAGTATTTTTTGTGACAGCAGGCTTACCTTAAATATAAATCTAGTCAATCTAAGTGTGATAGTAAACTGTGGGCACTGATTTCAGACAGGTCTCCAGAAACCTGGAATCAGGATTCTGCATTTCTGTGTGGCTGCAGAGTGGTTTGCAGAGGGAATGTAAAGCTAGCAGTACAGGCTCAAAAGCTCTCCTAAATGTAAAAGCAAGAGCAATCCTTTCTTGCAGTAATGGTGGCATTACTTTTGCTCATTAGAAGAATCACATTATAATATTGATCCAACAGAAAAATATTTTGTTGATGTTTTTAATTTTTAAAAGCTTTAATATAAGGCTTTTGATTTCTATGATGTCTTCTGAGAAGTGAAATAATTTTGCGACAAACATAAATGGTAATAACTTCAGTGTTAATTTGTCCTTATGAGAAAAAATCAAGGCTGAGAGGAGACAAGTTTCTTGTACGGAAACATCAGGTTTGAATTTTGACCTGTTGCAAGGGTGGGAGTGGGTCCAGTTTTAACAAAAATCAGAAAAAAAAAATCTTAAGGTGCTTAGTGGATTTGCACCAAAGAGAAAACTGGTTCTTTGAACTAATGCCCGAACTGAACACAGCTAAAGCATGCAACCATTGGCCTAAGAACACCATTTCCTACTCCCCTGCACACTCCCACATGTTTTTATGGTAAAACAATCCAACGTTTATCTCCTTTTTAGGAATAATTACCCAGGTGCCCCCAGAGTCAGGATTATATGATAGCACACGCATCCCATGTCTCAGAGACATGGTTTGGGGATGAGTCTTAACACCCTTCCAACCCAGAGCCCATAAAAATATATGGCCATTCATAGTCCCTTTCCCCTCTGACTCCTCAGAGCTGCATCACCACGATGCTCCCTTGGAGCAGCCAGGGAGCAGCTCACATTTGTCTCATCCAGGGTTTCTCTTTATTTCAGCCAAAGCAAAACCTCTGTTAGCTGTAATTAGCAGAGAGCCTAAACTGTGCAGATATACACAGTTGCGTTGATGTCTGTCAGAGGGCAATGACTGACTTTCCCACTGAGAAGTTTGTTTCCCTGGTAAGACAGAACCTGATAAACTGTAAAGAGAGAAATTGAGAGCTGCTGAGTGTGTAGGGCCCACGGCCGAACGCAATGCCAGGGAAGCACAAGGGCTCACCCGGTGCATCCTTCTCTTTGTAAGCCAGCTCAGGTTTCACAGTTTATGAGAACACTCCGTTGGATGCAACTAATTGTTGTGCAGTGGAACCTTTTTGTTTAAAATCAGGCCTCCCCAGAGCTTCGTGCTGTTAAATCTTTCAGAAAATATTACCAGATAAGCCTTTCATGCTTGTAGGAATTCGAAAACCAATTTTAAAAAAGAGTGTGAGTTTAGTGATGTTATGTTTTAGAAGAATGACAAGAGGGCTTTACTGGCACAGGTATGCACGGCTAAGCCTGGCAACTGCCCCGCCAGAAGATGTGGCCCAGTGACTCTGCACCCAGTTGGCCCTGTGTACGGCCCGTTTTCCCATCGGAAAAGGTGCACACACAGAAAAGTTAAGCCAGGCAAAGGCATCGCCCGTTCTCGGGACACCCGTTTTTGGTGGGTCTCCTCGCTATATCGAAGCCTCAAATAAAACACCCTGAGGAGAAACCCGCCCGCAGCCGGACACCAGGTGGCGCCAGAGCACGGCGCCGGCGGGCGCCGGGGCGGGGCGGGGCGCGGCGCGAGCGGGCGCCGGTCGTTACCAGCTGCCGGCCGTTACCAACCGCCGGGCGCAGCCGGTCCGCCTCGGCCCGCGTGGGTACATTATTACACATGTATGCATACAAAACCATATAATCTTATCCGTATATTTAAAAACAACTACCCTTCTGACCAAAAGAAGACCCCAAAGGGAAAGGCTGAGTTGAAGCCCCCCAGTTTAAGTACCCAGAGGAAGCCCTGGCCGGTGGGACAGCGTTGCCCACGTCTGCCGAGGGAGAGCGACTGTGCCGAGGCCTCTCCAGTGCAGAGGGAGCCCGGAGCACCTGCTCGCCCGCTCGGTGGCTTCCCTGCCAAGCTTCCCATCCTTCTTCTCCTCCTCCTCCCTCTGCTCCAGAAGAAAATCCCCGGAGTTTCATTCACATGCTGTCCCCACCATCGTGACACCGAGTGCAAATGCCCCTCTTTCTCCTGCTCCTTAACGAGGGCTTCCAGAATTTCCAGAGAACTCGCACTTCCCGGCTGACTGAGCATTTGCAGGCTGAGTTCTGACCTTCTCCTGTGTGCAATTAACACTAATTAAACAAATAATTAAAAATTACCCCATGACATGCTTTGCAGAAGATCCTGACTCGGTTTTGTGTTGGAGCGGCTCTAGCCGGTTTAATTAGCTATCCGTCTAGTGCTGCTCTGTGTCCTGCCCTGGGTTTCTGGGGGCACAAGGAGGCACAGTACATCTCTGCTACACCAGGACTGAGGTTACAGAGCAGGGAAGGCCATTGCTGATGGAGGGAGATGCCGGGCAGCGACTTCAACTCCAAAAGCTCCTTTGCGGGCTCATGTGACTCTGGGCAAGGTAGGACGGCGTGAGGGAATGGGTGGGAGTTTCTCCTACAGCAGCAGTCAGAGCAATGAAATCCAAGCGCCATTGAAATCTACAGCCAAGGTGACAGATTTCTCACACACAGATTTTTGCCTCGGGCAGCGCATAGAGTGAAAGACAAATTCTAGATTAATACCTGAGCCTTTCAGGGAACGCTCATTGATAGGAAATTGCAAAATCAAAAAAAATTTAAGATGACATTTTCAAAATTGGCACATTTTCCTGGTCACCCTGTTGCAGGCACCCTAAGACTGGTTTTCAGAGATACCCAAGCCTTGAATTTCCCGGCACCTTTGAAACCGAGCCAAGAACATTTTGCCCAGAGGCAGAGGCACACAAAATTAGGTTTGCTTTTTAAGATGCTTGTTGGCTGTGTTTGAAAGCCATCTTATCCTTTATCAATTTTACCCCTCCCCTCCTCCAGAATTTTCTGGAAATCTTAAACGTCATCCCAAAAATCATGCAGATCAGAAAAGCCACCCCTCCACCCATTCCCTCCATCCCATGTCGTTTCATTCTGGCAGCTGTGCTCTTTGGCAATTGTTGCTGCATGCAAGGGGGTGAGTGGGTATCAGGCAGGCAGGCATCTCCAAACTGCAGGGGAAGAGCGTGCTGAATAAGCTTACTGCTTTTGTAATGGAGAAGAGGGCAGGATGAGACCTTCAGGGCATTGGGTGAAGTCTTGGTGACATAATGCTGTGGTGGAAAGACTGTGAATTTGTTCCTTGCACATGGACAGTTTCCCTCTATGATAAAGGGGAAAGCTTTGAGATTTTGTCAGTGTGCTTTCAGATGTGACGGAAGAGAGGGCAGTGTGCACATTTTCTTTTTCTCACTATGTTTTCTTTTTCATACCTGTGTGTGTCCTTGCATGCTGGGCCACACGGTGGCACATCCTGGGCCCCACATCAGTGCTTCCCACTAACCCCATCCAGTCAAAGTACTATCAGACACTGCTTGCTTAGGCTGCCAGCTGACACATTTGCCAGTGCTGACCATTAAAACCAATTTGCAATATCATTTGAATCTGTCTATGGCAGCTTGCAACACCTACAAGTGGGAGTTACTGCTTTGAGCTGCTGCTAGCCCTTTGGAATGGTACAGCAATGCCTTCCTTGCCACCTTGGGGAGGGCAAGCCCCAGAGCTGACCCCAGAACTCGGTTAACAGTATAAAAGCGGGGTTGTCCCCCCTCCCCAGCCATAGGCACTATCACATCCTCTTATTTGTCTTCCAAAGTAGATCTGTGCTTTTCTGCTAGTTTTGTGGATCACCATGCAAAATGGCAGGAACAAAGCCATGCCAGGGAGACTAAGCAACTGCTGCTTTCAGAGTACTTTGAGGATCTCGTCTGTGGAGAGATGGAGCCCTCTCCAAAGCTGCTCACCTGCAGGTGACCCCTCCTGGGAGAAGCAGGCAGAAGGATCTCTGTGGGGGCTTTCGACATTTCCACCCCCCATGTGGGAGTGAAATAATTCCTCCCTTTACACAACGTCTTGACAAGCCTGAAAGATCCCAGAGCAGAGATCACAAACATCTGGGAGCTGTGTGCCTGGCGCCGGTGTGAGACCAGGAAAGGAGCCAGAAAACTCTCCAGCTAACGTAGCCTCCCTCCTGCACTCCCATGGAGGACAGCCTGCCTGCCAGTTCCAGCAATGGAGGCTCTGCGAGTAGGACTCCTACGGGGGATCCGTGTTCTTCTCCACACCCCATCCTGACATCTGGCAGCTGTAGGCATGACTTTAGTGCAGGACTGGGAAGGCAGCCAAAACCCTTCCCACAGACTAACCCCATCTCTTACTAGTGTCTTCTCTCCCCCACTCCCAGCCAGTACGGGCCACCTTACCGGTTGTGGAGAGGCAGGGATCCTCCATCAGAGCATGATGTTTTGTGCAGCCTCTCCTGATCTGACCACAGAGCTGCCCAGGTGCCCATGCCAAAACTCTTAGATCAGCACGCAAACAGAGGGCAAGCTGGAACCTACTTTACGCTTTACTAGAAGTATTGATTTAACAATTCTGGAAACGGAATTTCCCCCCAACTCTGCCATAAGGGTACAGCAGAGACAAGAACAACCCCTTCTCCTGGCCTACCCAAACCTCTCCCATCCAACAACTCTTTTCACAGCTGTAGTCGAGACAAGACATCACTCCCCATGATCCCTTGTGGTCTGAGGTTTTTTGCTGAGAAACTGTTTGCAGTGATGGGTGGATGCAGAACTATATTCAACAACAGCAGTAATAGAGGTCTATGCTATACCGTGAAGCTCCTCTGGCGACCTGCAGCACACAATGTTGTGCTCACTCCTAGTAAACATGTCCCTCGGACAGCTGATGTTTAAGAACTGGGCTGAGATGACCAGTCTGTCCATGTAGCTGTCACTGCTGCTGCTTCTCTGAGGGTAGCAGGTTTTTATTTCTATTACTTGGCTTGAATTCAAACCAGTAATCTATAATCTGTTCCCTGTTCCCCATATGGTTCAGGTTTCTTTCCCTGGTGCGGCTTTTTGCACTGTATTTCCAAAATCAGCTCTGTAAATAGGTGTTCACCTGGCATTTCACGGGAAACCCAGAGAAGCTAAATGACCATACACTGCTGACTATTTTGCCTGAGCTACCCTCCTGGGAGGCCAGACCTGCTGCTGCCATTCAAGGAGTGGTCGAGGGATTTGGACTCTCCCTTGCAGCAGCAGAACTGTGGCCATCCCTCACACCACTGGGGCTGCAGGAGCAGCAGGTCCAACTCTCCAGGGCTCTCCCTGATTTCTTCCAGCACCTTGTCACAACTTCACCCCACATCTTTCTGTCTCCTTTTCCTTGGCAGGAGCAGCCAGACCCCTCATCCTTAGGGCAGCAACATCCAGTTTTGCAAGTGCTATTGGAGCCAGCTCTGTCTGCGCAGTTGCGGCATCTGGGCTTGATAGAGTTTTCCTGCGAGATACATCGTGTATGGCACCACTCGCACAGCAGTTACTGCTGTAGCCTGTGGACTCAGAAAAAGATTCAAAGTGTGCTGTGGTATGTGGGAACCTTATGGGCTGCATACCAGCCAATGTCAGACACAGAAAGACCACACAAAACAAATAGACTTGCAAGGACTGTTTTCCTCCTCCTCAGCCGGAAGACTCCCACATGTTGTCCTCCTTTCCTCTCCCCTTTGCAACAGGAGTTTAACAGGCACACACAAGCATGCTGATAACAACCCAAAACTTACGTTTTAAGCTCCAGTTGTCTAATCTATGATCTAGATAAACCTATGAGAATACAAGCACTAGAAAACATTAATTATTGTGAGAGATGTTAAATCGGTGTGTTTTATAGAAGACAAAGTTATGTTTTTTGTCACAGACTAATGATAGTTGATGGCTTCTTAATCTAGCAGAAAAAGACTGAAGGCAATCTGGTACTTGGAGGCTGAAATTGGAGAAATCCTGAGACGAAACAAGGCGTGAGCTATTAATACTGAGAATAACACTGGATTTACCCCTGGTATGACTCCCTAAGGAAAATGGGAATTCTCCATTGTTTTGCTCTGTGCCAGTCAAGACTGTATATACAAAACATATGCTCTCGCTCAAGTTCTGGCTTGAATAGTACACATGAGCGTCTTTATGTCCTGTGTGTGAAGTGTGACGAGATGACCATAACACGATCAAAAACAGCTGACAAAGTACCGGAGGGCAATGGTTTCCCTGGCCCTCCCACTGGGTCCTCCCACGAGCAACTGGTTTATGCAGTGAGGTGATCCACAGCTGCCGGTCTCTTATTTTCTGCTGCATGAACTTGTCATTGCTGACTAGAAGAGAAGCAAGGCAGGGATTTGCAGGTCTGTGATGTGTCTGTCAGCACACTGAGCCCAGGAGCAATGGAGTAAGGGAACTAGGCACAAAGGCCATTTTCAACATCTTTAAGCTTCTAACATAGGTGGGATTTATAAAACTACGATATGAAGCCTAAGTTCCCCATGGAGAGGGACAAGTACCTCAAACAGGTGTTTCAAGGCACTGTCTTGTTTTTTTGCAAGATTTCTCCCACATAGGATTGAGCCTTCAGAGGGCTCTGACACATGGACTTGGTCTGGCTGGTGTCCTTGCCCCTTTTGGTAAGTTTTCAGCAGCACAGTGTCTGGAACATAATGCTCTCTCCCACCTGCAGAACTATGACAACTTTGCTTACTAGAGATAGAGTTTCTTCTGCTCTCATCTTCTGACACCTTGTTCTCGTGTATCTTTTTGTCCTTCTATTTAGGTATCTTGGATATGGTGCTCTTAACAAAGCAGCCTGTGCTTGTGTTGCGATAACAATAGTCTAACAGTGCCAAGCTAGTTCTCTTGGATCTGCCAGACAGTTTGTTTTGTCAATAAGATATTTGCTGTTTATAGTAAATTTTATTTTTTGCTGAATGATTTGTCTGCAAATTGTAAAAAACTGATATAGAGTGCTTGTGCAGACATATTAAAGATAACTCCAAAGGGAAATCACTTGGGAACTGTGAGACACTACTGGCTGTTCTTAAAACCTTCTCCCTCTGAAGTAGAAACAATTTTTCTATTTGCATTATTTAATAAAACCACATTTTTAATTAAAAAAAATTAAATGATAATTTTGTTAAATAATTTAACAGAAGCAACAGAAGGCACAAGGAGGCACAGCTTTGTAGAATATCTGCGTTAAAGAAATGGCAGCAGATAGTTGTGTGAGTGCTGATGTGGTTCTGGGACTCCAGGGGTTAAAGCAAGGTGTGTGCAGGCAATTCCTGGGGAGGTACTTCGTATAAAGTTCAGTGGCTGAGGAATGTCCTGGCAGTCAAGCTTCATTGCCTGGGAAAAACACAAGGCCAGATTGACGTTTCAGTTAGCGATACAATCCTGTTGGCTTTGCTGG
The DNA here is from genome assembly GCA_013398815.1 of Ibidorhyncha struthersii. Taxonomy (NCBI): domain Eukaryota; kingdom Metazoa; phylum Chordata; class Aves; order Charadriiformes; family Charadriidae; genus Ibidorhyncha; species Ibidorhyncha struthersii. The sequence continues at coordinate 71,561 of VZSZ01000925.1, read as the reverse complement.
TGCAAATGAGAGAACTTGACCATTGCCTTTAGAGGAGAATAAAAATACCTCATAAAATTCAGATTAAGAAATACTGTGGTTGCACGCTGTAGCTGAAAGGAGTCAGGAATAGGATGGGGAGCATGAAGGGAATAGCTCCTTTTCCCATTATGTCTGTGTCCAGCCTCAGTTCAGGAGGGGACTCTGTAAAGCGTGAAGCTACCTTTTGCCCTCTGAAATACCTAAAGGGAGCCACAAGTCACGTTGGTTCTGGTTATTTATTACAATTCCTCGATCATTGGGAGTAACAATTAACACAGGCACACGCACAACATACAGACTGTAGACAACTGGAGTCCCTTCCACTGGGAATTGCTGGAGAAATCTCTTTGGGTGACACTGCCCCAACAGCCAGTTCCTTCTCTGCCTGTATTCCTGCCTGTCCCTGCTCAGCTGGCCGAACAGGAGAGCTCCTCGCCAGATGCCCATTTCTTTTCAGTTCTTTGTCTGTCTCCACTTGGCTCTCTGGCCACCTCTGCGTCGTGCTATCCTGCACTCTGCCTGAACCAGCTCTGTAATGCACGCTTTGTCTTTTAGCCAGAGAGGAACAGGCAGCTTCATTCAGACAAATTCCCATGAAACTGGAAACGGATGAGAAATCTCAACTGAAACAATCTTTAGGGAATGGCAAGGTCCACAGCATCTTTGGAAATCTGACTACTTATTTGGATAATAAGGTATAGATTTCAGAGTCTGCCTTTAGTCACTCCAGTGTCCAAGTCTTGACTTTATGTTTTTAGTTAATTTCAATATTTTACTCACTTAATCACATCACATCACTCTTTTTATTTGTGTGTAGTAACTGATTTGCTACTCATTGTTTCTCTGCTGAGACACCAGTGCAAGCATACTATCAATGCGAGGAAGGAGTTTACAACAAAATTTTAACAAACAGCAAATCTCGGACCAGACAATATCTGTAAGCCAGATAACCACACTTAAGATACTGTTTAACCACACCTAGTGAACAGTGATGCTTACAGTACTAGGAGATAATTTTTTTCAGTTCCTTTGCCTGCTTCCTCCATAGATTGTTTTAAGCCTGTTTATTTCAGACTGCCCTGTTTTGCGTGGGCAGTCTCAACAAGAGCCAAAGCACAGTTTCAGAGCACTCACGGATCTCTTATCACCGCTCAGTCTTTTCCTTCCCCAACAAGCCACTCTCACTTTCCAGAGGAGGTGAGACCACCTTTCATGGTGGCAACGCAGGCCATGCCAAAGGCACATGCAAATCGCCCAGAGAGATACATGTCAGCATGACTGTCATTATCCCTGTTGAGGTAAGCTTCACAGAGAATTTTTTAAAGTATCTTTGACGAAAGCAATGTGCCTTATGATGGAATAACTAACAAGTAGTTGCTAAACCTGAACCAGAATGAATGACCTTTCACTTTGAAACATGCTGGTCTAATGCCCAAAGCCCTGGGGACGTTTGGTCCTGGAGTCCCCATTTGGCTCCAGTCCCTTTCGCTCTCATGTGCCCGCCCTGGTCTACTCAGTATCCAGAGATGCCCGGGGGTGGCAGTGACCGGCCCGCAGCAGAGGGCAGCCACAGGCAGCAGCACAAGGCTCTGTGCACACACTCGCTCCCAGCCACCGGCCGTTCCTCAGCAGCGACATTGCCAGCTCTGTTTGAGTAATACAGGTGATATATATTCATATAAGTCAATATATATTCATGTAAGGGAATGCTGCATGTGAAATAGCTCAGTAAGTGGTGGCCCTGACCCTGAATAAAGTATTGTGTGCTGGCAGCTATCATTAGAAACGCTTGAAGCCCCAGACTTGTTTGAGCTGTTTTGTGTGAGGGATGGCCTGAGTATGTGTGGCAGGATGGTGTCCTCTGGTCAGGAGAGCCATCATTACACTAATTTGTTTTTCATCTCTATCCTGGCGCCAACCCCATGCCCTGCGGCTGCCTACATCCAGTGAAGGGTGCTCCAGCTGGAGCCTGAGACGCTCCACCAGCCCCTCGGGGCTGCACCGGGAGGTGAGGGCAGCATGGCGGTGCCGATGCCATGGCGGTGCTTCCTGCCCTGCTGCTCCGCAGAAAACACCGCTGGGCGCCTCAGGGCTGGGGGATGGTTTGGGAATACCAGCTCTGAAGGCTGGGAGATGACTTCCCAGGCGACAAGGGCCCGACACGAACGTTTGCCCGTTTGGTGGGCCCGAGGAAGAAGCCTGCAGCCGCCAGGAGCTCTGCCTGGGGGTGCGTCCAGCGCCCTTCGGCTTTGCCCAAAGGCGCTTGGCAGAACAAGATGGCTGCCCAGCCCAGGGGCCGCAGGAGGGCTCCCGCCTGAGAGGGGCAGCGGGCAGGCCCTCCGGGCGGCCGCCAGGAGCCCGGCCCGGGGTGCCGAGCCCGGCCCGGGGTGCCCCGTCCGGCCCGGCGTGCCCCGTCAGCACCGGCGCGTTCTCCGCACCCACAGCCTCAGTGGAAGCCCCGGCGGAGGGTGCGAGGTGGGCGGGGAGGGGATGTCTCCGCCAGGGGCAGAGCGCGGGTGCGGCTCCTCACCTCCCGGGCCGCCCCCGGCACCCGGGGCAGGGCGCTGCCCGCCCCACCTGCCTCGCCGCCGAGCCCGAGAAGGGGTTAAAAGCCCGGGGCGGGTGATGTCAGTTCCTGCGCTCCTCGGGAGGGCCGGCTCTGATATTTGAGCCCGGCTCTCCCGCTCGAAGGAAAACGGGGAGAGACACAGAGAGAGCAATGGCAAAGTGCTGAATGGGACAGAAGCCGCGCCGGGCACCTGCCTGCCACCCGGCGCCGCGCAGCCGCCCGCGGCAAGGGACGGCACCGCCGCGCTCCCCGCGGCCGCGCCGGGTCAGGAGCCTCCGGACGCCGCCGGCTGCGCCTCTCGCTGCCCCGCTTCTCCGCGGCGACAGCCCCGCGCCGGCCAAGG
>VZSZ01000925.1:8398-68572 GCA_013398815.1 Ibidorhyncha struthersii | reverse complement strand
CTGCCAGGGGAGGTGTCCGTCGGTCGCCAGCCCTCCTGAGGGGAGAGGGTGGTCGGCGGCTTTGGCGGGTTGGTCCGTGCCGGGTTGGCTGTGGTAGCCTTTCTCCCCGCTTTTTTCTTCCTTCCTTCGAGGTGATGGTAAGGGGACTGACGGAAGCGTTCTGGGGATGATGTTGTGTCATCTCTGTTAATTGAGGTTTGCTGCTTAAAATAAGTAGGTTTGCCTTCGAGTCTGGGACTTCGGTCCCTGAAGCTGCGCGGCGGAGGCGGGGGGAGGAGTGGCGACACGAGGGGAAAGGACACATGTCAGTCCTGCGGTCTCCTGTGTCTTGCCGGCAAGCCTGGGTGTGCGGGGCAGGACCTCTGGAGGCAGAATGGCAAAACCAGGAGCCCTCTTCCTGCCCTGTGGCACTTCTACTAGTCAAGCCACCTGCACTGATGAAGAGGGAAATTTAATTATTTTTTCCTTCCCCTGGCCCTCGCCAAACCTTGCCGTTCCCACAGCTTGTCACGTTATTTTTTCTCCCCGTGCTCTGCACATCCCAGGCCGCGGTCGTGAATGACTGTGTGGCTGAACAATTCCAATGGCCTCCGGGTTAAAAAACTGGGGTTGAAGCTGGTTGTGAAGTGGAAAATGAGGTGACTGGGGGCAGGGACTTGATTAATAGTATGGGTTTTCCACACTGACTTGTGACCATCGCCCATGTGGCTGACCTTCCTGGTGCTGATGCAGTGACATGGAGGAAATCTCCCTCCCTTCATGTGTTACACTTATCACATTTCTACTGATTCCTTTTGTAGTAAGGTGGTAGCTGAAAGTTAGACCAGTATTCAGCGCTGGTGTTCAGGCAGGATCTGGTGCATTTTACTGGCAGGTGCTAAGCACTGCACTCCTGTGCTGACCAAATCCCCTGTAACAGACTGGGTAAACTGATTCCTCAGCTGAGGAGACACTCACATTTGAAATACGGAAATACTGTTTCACTTGTTTACGTTGTTTGCACTGATTGAACAAAGCTGCGAAGACTTTATGTGCATTTACATCTGCACCTGAAAGTCTTCATGTTGATTAATTGCTTTTTATTCACATAAAGCTTTTCAGGTGGAAATATACAAAGTCTCTGAAGTGTTTTAAATTCTTGCCTGGATCCACATCTGGGGCATCAGCTGATTCTGGTCTAAAACCAAAAAAAACCCATGACATTCTGGTATAAATTTTAGCTTCATCAGAATTATGACTGGATATGGGCACTCCAAGTAAATATATTCATATTTCTTTTGGATATAGCATTTAACATCAAAATTGTCTCTGATATTGATCAAAACTTACAGATATAGTCAAAACTAGGAGTCTCGTGTCTGCATTTAGCAGTTGGTTCAGTCATTTTCCACCCACTGAGTTCTAAGGACTTTGAAGGTCCCATTATCTTCACTGGAAGTTGTTTGATACTTAACACTGAAAGTCAAGCTGCTCTTTAAGAAGCATCTGTATGTATTTAAGGATGAAGTTTGGAAAATCTCAGCTTGTTTGAACAAAGTGGCTGCCTCCTATTTTCCAAGTTCCTAAAGTAAGAATACTGTGCCTGAAAGTATCTGAGTCCCAGTTTTTTCATGTGCCAAACGGGGGGGGAANGATTAATATGGTTAAGAATTACCAAAAAAGGGGTATATGAAATGGCAGATCAAGTAGCAAGGATTTAAAGTCACTCTGTCAACATAAAGTTGATATTGTAATTCATAAAGTACAGATGAACTGCTTATGTTTAGGTGAATGGGGGAGAAGGAATGTTGCATTTAACAGTAAACGAGAATTCAGAATAAATTTGAAGTTGTAAATAAAGTTGTAATTTAGGGGTAAATGTGAGAAATTGATACAATACCCTTCTCTGGAAAAGGGTAAGGTTTTGCTAGAGAGAAAAAGCCGTAATTCTAATCTCTGGCCTTCGGAAATCATTTGATATGATGACACATGGGGAAGTTATTAGCTTAAGCGGAGGAGAGGGGGATCAATAGAAGAATAATAAGATAGTTAAAGAAATTTACAAAAGAGAATGACAGCACTGTGCTGAAGGGGGGCCCTTAGAAGGTATGTGTTTTACTGGAAGAGTCGACTGACCCAGAGGATTAGTAAGGATGGGATAAACTCTAATGACACAAAGCAAAATTGCACGTTAGAAGTAGTAATAAAGTGGGCACAAAACCTGGGAGAAAACTATTTAGAAACAGCAGAGGAGGAAAGATCTTGATATGCTAATCAATCATAGGGTAACTGTGGGCCTGTTAAATTTTGCAATGGACTGTAGTACAGACATCCTTGATCTTGTGGGGATCTAGCACAGACCTGTGCTTTATTGATCTGTTGTAATTGATTGTAATGGGCCCCCTTCACTCCCATGTCTGGCATTTGCAAAGGCAAAGCACGCTGAGATTCCTCTGCTCCGGTTGTGTTGGATTGTCTGTGACTGTCAACCACCAGCGTAATGTGGTTGTAATAAAGGCAAATCCAATCAGGTGAGATATTCCCTAGGAGAGTGGAAAGTACTAAATGCCGTTGCAGAAGGCTTTCGTGAGGCTACATGGTGGCTTCCAGATGCAGTTGTGGTCACCCATGTCTATGAAGGGGAGTGAGAAAGATAAAACCCAACTCTTCTAGAAGATGTGCACTAAAGCTGGAACAGGTGCAGAGGGAGAGTTGTGAGCTTTTCTTTTGAGAATAAAAGAGCCCCTTATCTATCGCCTTGCAAAATGAGGTCTTTAAAGGGAAGCTTTGATATCTATAAATATACCAAGGGGTAAATATGAGGGAGGGGAAAAAACTAGCTAAGCTGAAGGGCAATATTCTACAAGAATGAACAGATACAAGCTGGTTATGACTACGTTTATGCTGGTAATTAGAAGGCGGCTCATTAGAGGGGTGAGGTTCTAGAACAACAGGAATAGTGGGAGCAAAACTGCCTGCACGGTTCTAGGGAAGGGCTGCATTCATTTATGAAAGAGTGATGCATTTGTCTAGAGTGAGAAGGAACGAGACTTAATGATTCAGGACATCTGCCCCAGTCTTAGACTTCCTATTCCGAATGGGATATTTTAGTTCAACCATAAGTTATGGACTATCTGAGGAAATTGCTTTTGCTCTGCATAAGCTGTGTGGTAAATCAGATTAATTTTACTTTGTGCCATTATAGTTTATCCTATTCATTCATATGTCCTCTTTGGACTTAAACTCTATGAATAAAAACTAAAATCTCTTTATACCTGTATGAAAGATAAAAGAATCTCATTTGAGAGCTGAATTATGATGTCCAGAACAGAGTTAGCTATGAACAACCTTATGGTGTTGTAGGATCCTTCCGTGACTTAGTGCACTCTTTTGGCTTGAAGAGGACTGATAGCACTACCTTAGGGGGACACCCTATAATGTTGTGAAGTATGCCAAAAGTAGCCTGCTTAAATGCCTGGCAAGGAGCTAGGGCTAGAGATTAGATCAATGTGATGGACTGGGCTGTGGAAAAGGATCGCCTCTGTATTTCTGTAAAGCTGGAGGTGTGCCGCTTGTAGAATTCTGGTCTTCCTTCCTATTGCAGAGTGTTTTCAGTGATGCAGTACCAAATATGAGTGTGCCTTTTTCTTGTTTTACTTAAACCTAGCTTCTGACCTGAAATGGGATTTCCCAAATTGTTAGAAAGGCAGGCAACTTGCTGCCTGGAAAACTTTCTGTTACTGAACAAAGCAACCTGTATATAAAATAACTTACAGGTAATGTTTATAGCTAAAGGGTATAAAATGTGTCTTCCTTAATTCAGAACAGCAGGGAGACAGCTGGATAGAAGGGCTTGCTGTGTTATGTATACTTAACACTGTTATGTATACTTAGGGTAACCCGAATCTCAGGTCTTTTACATGCAAAATATGAGCCAGGTGTCCTGGCGAATGGGTACAACTAGAGGGACATCTTAAGCTTTCCCACCCTGAAAAGGCAGATGTAAAGGCAATGAGGCTGAGTGACTTCACTGCTCTCTACCAAGTCTTGACCTGTTGCTTTGGCCCCAGTTCAGGAAAGCACCAAGTTTGCCTGTGAGCAGGTGAGAAGTTCCTTTACTAAGTATGGGTTTCAGTGTTTTGATGAAGCTGATGAACTAATAACTGCTCTGGCTTTGTAAACATTTGTTATTGTAGGGCTATATGGCTGGCTGCTGAACTGCGCATACTGAGTTGGTACTACCTTGTGAGTGCTGACAAATGCCTGGTTTTGATTATGGACGCTTATTACCTACACTTTACATATCTTTTGAAATGAGCACAAAGTATCTGAAATGTGTGAACAGTTGAAGTTGTTTTATTTTCTTACTCAGCAAAAACTACAGCTTTTTCCACTTTGTGGAGTTGTATCACTTGATGTCTACAAGGACTTCACCAGACCTGCATGTTTTGTCTTCAGCCCTAGCTTATTCCTGGCTGGGCTCTCTTTATGTTTTTAACAGAGTGATTGTTTAGATGCCATGGTACAGCTACTCTTCCACTCTTCTTGGGGACTGACTGTATGAAGTAGTTAGGGATTGGGAACACTGTTGCTTCATATGTCACATCTTCTTAACACAGTGTGTATGAGATAAGGCACTGGTGCCCCAAGTTAATAATGGGTATGTGACCTGAGTTACGTTTAAGAGGTTTTAGTGATTCGAGAGTTTACAGCCATACTGGCGCAAAGGAGGTGGGAGTAAAAATACTTCTAGTCTATAGGTAGGTGCTGAGCAAGGCTGTAAGGATGGCAGTAAGGCTGTTTGTGGAATATACAGTATGATGCATTAGTAAATTATTAACTCACTCTAAAGGTAAAAGTTTATTTGAATATTTTTCTGTTATCCATTAAAAGAGTGACCTCTGGCAGAGGGCAATATCAATAACTTGGGATATTACTATTTCATCTTCTGCTTGCAGCAGAAATGGCCTTTCTTACCAGTCCTGTAAGAGGGACCGAGGAAGACTGGGCACAAGGGGTGAAAATTTTGCCTGTCTGAAATACGTTTGTGGTTTGTGTTGGGTTTTTTTTCCCCTTCTCTTCTGTAGGATTTTTAGAGCACCTCAGACGACATCCCAAGTGGATGATTAACTTCACAATGGCAGAACTCACAGTGGAGAACGGTAACTGTATGGACTGGCAAAAGCGATGCCTTGCATTGGAGTCCCAGCTCTTCAAATTCCGCTTGCAGGCAAGCAAGATCCGAGAGCTGTTAGCTGAGAAGGTAAGGCAGTGGTGGCTTCTACTTTGTGCTGAGTTATGGCATGAAAGGAAAAAATCCCTAAATGCTGAGCTATCCAATAAAACTGTTACTTGCAGTGGGGATCTCTTCCTTGATTACAGTATGTCATTGCATTCTGCTTATCACTTGATATACAGGGATGTGCCTGTCAGTGGTGTAAATTGGCACTAGTGAAAACAAGAATTTGGCCTTGTTTACTGGCAAATCACCAGATATTTGGACTCTACTGGAAAACATTGTACCAGCAAGATTCTGGATATCTAAAGTGACTGAGGCAGCTGCAGAGCAAGGATGGATATTTTGGATAAGAACAGCTGGATCAGGACTTGGCTGGCAATAGAAGAGCTTACAGGAGTGTAAATTATGCTGTGATGTTAAAAGACTGGACAGGAGTACATATACTGCCATAGTGTTAGAGTAACATTGCATATCCAGTCAAAACATTCTGGGGATACTGAAGAGCAGGACTGAGATGCTTTGAGATCTGGATGTTAGAAACTGTGTGGCCTCTGTTTCAGAGGCATTGCCTACTAATCTCTTTCAAGTACATGAAGTACCCTTGTTTGCAATCCTAGGGGAGAGGACTGGCAAAGATTTGAGGGTTTTGTTGTGGGTTTTTTTGTTTCCATCATGATGTGGATTTTTGGTGTTTTTTTTCTTTACTTTAAATTGAGTCATTTTTCAATTTGAATGAAAGCTTTTTCACTAACTTCTAATTTGTATAAAACCCAAGTTTGTAGGTTGCTGTGGGGTTCCTTCATTGTTTCAAAATGTGGCTTACATTATCACAGTTCAGTCCAAGATCGCTCAAATATTCAATTACTATTGGAAAGTGAGAACAGTTCTTTCAGTCGCAGTTTGCTAATGAAGTTGAAATCTTTACAGCTGACTGCAGTTTACTCCAAATTCTTTTAAGCTGTACCTGATGACAGATATGTTCTGAAGTCACTTTTGCTCCATTTTGTATTATGTAACTTTTATGTGTATATTCTTGTTTGTTGGTTTTGGATGTAAAAACATCCAAATGACATCTACTTCAGAGCGGAGCAATTTTCATCCTTGCTTTCACTGTAATTACTTTTCCACTAATGTTGTATACTGCATGAGACATTCATTCTACTTGTCATAGTTTAAGGAAAAAATGCAACTCTGAGTGCCCTCTTCATCTTTTCAAGCAGCTTCTGAGATGGACCTTAGTGACTATTACCTTGGAAAACATTGAAAGTGGTCATACAGTCCATTTAGATAAAGGTGCATTAAAGAAATCATCTATAGATGTGGCGCAGGTAAAGCCAACCAGTGCTCATACGCAGCACTACATTTGCTGCATTACAGAATCTGTGGCCTCATGCTTTATTAATTCCTACTTTGAGAAACTTCCTGACTACCCACACACAAAACAAAGAAACCTACCTATCAAACATTCTTTCTTTTTGGAGAACAGTCTTGCCAGAGGTCTTTTTGACTATCTCTTCAGGGAGGTTTTTGGGCCACAGCAGGGAATGAAACTGTCATCTGCTGCAGGGGGCTCCTCAAGGAAGGGGCCTGACTGCTATTAGTCCAACCTCTCAGTCAAAGCGATGTTTCCTTTGTTAAGATTAAGGAGCAGCTTGGTTCAGTGATCAGGTTACTTTGTAACTACTTGTACAGTGCCGTTGTAGGCTTACTTGAAGGGTCAAAGAGCTAGGAGGTTTGCGATTCCCTACTCTGAATGTCATGTGGGAAGGGAGCCTCAGGGACTGTGGGCCAGCTTCAGCAGGCTCTCCTGATGCAGGTGGTCAGCACACAATGGTCATGCTGAACACTGCTGTTAGGAAGTGTCCCATGCCCCAGGTTCCTGACTGCTCTGCAACAACTTGCTCAGAGACCCTCCTTCCCTCCTCCTCAGTTGTCGTAGGGCTCTCTAGCATTCACAGCAACTGGGGCTCCAGTCCACGCTTTTCCTTCTCAGGCGGGCAGTGATGCAGAACCAAAGGAGGTGCATGCTTTATGCATAGTGATGCTAACTCCAGGGATTTTTATCATGTATTGTATGGCAACTGTGATTTTTAATTTTTTTCTTACAATTCTGTCTGTGAGAATGAAAAGATTCAGACTTATTTGAAAGAGTACTGCATTTTCAAAAAGGCTTTTTGAGAAGGTGGGGGAGAAGATGTTGAAAAATGTGATGTGGGCACAGTCTGAAGCTGTGGTGTCAACCTGTGGTGAGCATTGCCCCTGAGATCCTCTAATATGGTTTGCAACAACGGGGAAATTAATTTTTTTTTTTTAAGTTGTTTTTCCAGTGAAAGTGAAGAACAGTGTTAACAGCAGTGTGACACTTGCTTACCAGCTAGGTTGTCTCAGGGGTCTAGGAGCTACTGATTGAAAGGCTTGAAAACCTGATCCCCCACATTCTAAATCAGTCTTTGTAACCAATTTTATGATTTTTAAGGCATATTTTACTATTTTAACTCTCTCTCAAAAAAACCCAAACACCCAACCACTTATGCCTGGCATTGGTAGTACAATGTGCACTAACAGTTTAAATACTTCAGATTTTTAAAATCCGCTTAGATTGAATAATCTAGATCGCAGTTCAGAACATGAGGAATTTAAAGCCCAATGGTTTAACTGCCAGTGCCCTAGTTCACATGGTGTGAACTTCCATGTTGGTAGCCCAGGCTCAGCTATTGAGCAGCACTGCCCAAGCTGTGCAGAGCCTGGCTGTGGGTCAGCGTGGCAGAGGGACCCCAGCCCCTGGCCTCCAAGACAAACCTCTGCCATCCTGCTGGACCCCCACAGGGCATGAGACCCCTGGGTCCTGCCTTGTTGTGGACATCAGCAGGGATCTTGTCTCTTTGGAAACAGGCAGTTGTTTCCACTCTGACTTTTGTGTACGCACACAAAGAAAGGGCTACTCCTCTGTTGGTGAATGACATTGCAGGCTGTTGCCTTGGCAGCAAGATGACCTGGCTAGGAGTGAGCTCTGGCAGAGAACAACAGGAAGAAAATGAGGCTAAGATGCGCAGGAACATTTTTCACTCAATTTTATTTAGCATGTTCTGAGCCATCAAGAGAGGGAAGGCCTGTGTGAATGGTTGATAGGAGGATCTTTTGCAGCTTTTAGAAGGGCCATCTGGGTAGCTTTTAACCTGCTTCTGTCATACTTCAATAAACAATGACATTTGGAAAAAGCCTCTTTTGTCTCCTGCAAGCATGGCTGTACAACTGGGCCTGTTCTCTCCATACAAGCTGTCTGGACTAATGTCGGAGAGAGGAGTTACTTGAATTTGGCTTGGTCACTAAGTTTTTTTTATGTGATCTGGGTCAAGTTGCTTAGTAGCATTTGTCAAATTATAAAGCATTTTGAATGAAAGGACCCATGTAAATACCAAGCATTATTATTAATTCATTGAGGGATTTGAAAGAGCCTTACACCCATGCTTGTATTAAATCTGAATGTGGTCCAGTGAGACAGCTGACACTGGGGATGGGTGAAGTAATCATTCTGTGTACATGAGAAACACAGCAGTTATTTAACAGGTCATAGTAGGACAACCCAACAATGTCGTACAGGAAGTTAAGAACAGTAAAAGTTCATTTAAGGCTACAGAGGGAATTAGGGTGACAAGAGTAATTGGTTTGACTAGAACTTAGCCAGGTCACCCTGCTTGCACAAGAAGTTTCATAACTCTTTAGTGATCAGGAATGGTCCCAACATACATTCTCTGTCCTGATGAGGAACCAGGACTGCTAGCAATGCAAAGCGAACTGTCACGAGGCTAGGACAATGAGGAGTTTTTCAGTCAGAACAGTGCTGTCTTAAAATAACCTGAGTCTTTCATAGAGATTGCCCACCTTGTGGAGGATTTAATTATCAGTCTAAGAGGATTGCCTTTGGGAAAAGGCCCAGAGATTCATCTAAAGTCTGTGCTGTGAATGTAGACCCTGTCAATTCATCAGAAAACTAGCAGAGGACATTGGCTCTGAAGCTGCTGTCATAAATAGTCTTTGTTTCACAAGGTATATTACATCTCTAGTTAGCATCTGTCTTTCGTCAATATATTTTGATACTACCTGTCTCTGGTGATGACTATCCACAGACTAGTAGATAAATGCATGGATAGATCACTCTTCCTAATGGACAGAGACTTGTATTGTAATCCAGACTGCTACTATCAGTGTTATATTGCCTTGAGCTCAGTCTCTACCAAGACTCTTAGAGACTGGGTCAGAGGACCTTTGGCCATCTGTGCAATCTCCTGTGACATCTTTCTGTTCCTCTGCCAAAGAAATGGCCTTTAATTTGGTTAGTAAGCTTCATAAATTGTAATGTCCTTGATTGCTTGACTGAAAAACAAACCTGAGAGGTATCGTGCTAAATGTGTCATTTTCTCATCTTCATGGTTTGAATTTGCTATGGTGTGGCTCTTTTAGTTATATGACCATTGAGGTGTCTACATTTATGTACCTTTCTGATATGTTTCTCAATAGGTGTCAGTCTGCTCTTATGATCAATGTGGCTGTATGAAAAGGATGGTTGTCTTGTTGTCATCTGAAGGAAGGGAAATAGAAGCACAGGAATGCTGACATCTCCATTCTGGGTGATCAACCCAAGAGGAATAAGTCTCATTTTCAGAAGTATTGGTTTGGTCCTCATAGTGACCAGTCTGAATACTTGTCACCAGTGCTTTATCAAGAATTATAAAATACATTCAAGAGAAAATGATCTCGGTTCCCCTTATAGTTTGTTTTCTGCTTGAAGCACGATTCTTTGAATCTTCTGAAGCTGCTTCTATGTCACTCCTTCATTAGTAGAACACGAGTAAATGACGGAAACTCTGTGAAGCGTTCCTCAAGTTTTGAAGCTTAGTGGATGAAACTTAGTGTCACTGACTTCATATTACTGGGCTTAAATCTGAGACTCATTGAAGCAGGGCAGGTGGTGGAAGATTACCTTCCAAGCACTAAATAATATCTTAAGTTGCTTTAAAAAAAAAAAAGGGCTGGGCTCTCGTGGTAAGTTGTTAGAGGAACCCCAGGTACACCTGCATTTCACTGAGAATTAAGTGATTTATATACATTTAGAATAAAATTCTATTCAGTGTCCTTTGACTTCAATAGCAGCAATGCTCAGATAAAGAATCACAGAATTTTCAATCTGCAAAGCTCTTTAAAATGAAAAGAAGCATAAGAAAATTAAGGTCATTGTTAATCTTGTCAGTTATGAGCCTGTGATGCTTTTGAAGCCAAAGCGAACTATTCATTGGTTATAAAGTGGCATCGTAGAGAACCTGCTGTGAGCTTTCCAAGATGTATTCATTTTTATTTACCGTTGTGTATGAATCCTAGCTGAAATAAAACCAGGAAAAAATGGCGTGCTATAGACAGCTTCTTGCAGGGACAGCCCATGGTGTGTAAATTGTAGAGACGGGGTCAAGACTTTGGGACTATTCCCTTGACCCATGTGATGAATGATGAAGCTTACTAATGAGAAAACAGTTCCGGTAAATTCAAAGTAGGGCAAAAGACTGGAAAAGGTCAAAGGCTTTTTTTTTTTTTTCCTGATCAAAGCTGTCCAGTTAACCCAAAAGATGCCAGAGATCTGTAGACCTGCAAAAGAAATGGAAGATTTCTGGGTAAAACCGGTGAATTCCCAGATGATGTTAATTTCTTTTGTTTCTTTCCCCCTCTTCCCTCCATCTCTTCTGGCTCTGAAGATGCAGGAATTGGAACAGAGAGTGATAGAAGCAGAGCAAAGAGCTGAGGACGCAGAGAAACAGGTAAGAGATTCTCGTATGGTTGCTCTGGTACAAGCCAAGCAGGAGCTTACCCTAAATTCCTTCCAGTCTAGCATACAGACAGCGCTCTTCAATGCTCTGCTCTGCTAGGGAAACATTGATTTATAGTAATGAATGGATCTTCTGGTCTACTTCCCAGTCTTTGAGCCTGAGCTATGAACAGATGCCTAAATAGGTTGAACCTAACTGAAAACCAGGACATTGTATCTGCCTCTCAGCTTTGCAGCCTTTACTCCCTCATCCATGATAGGCATGCCTGGTTAAGGAAAACGAAGGGGATGTTGTACCTCAGGATTAAAATGCAGAGATAGAGCTGCCTGGCAGGTCCTCAGAAAACAAATATTTAAGAGTACTGGTAAGGACTTGTCTACAAGTAGAGAAAGTTCTGCAAAAGAAGTCAGGGTGTGTCTGCAAAACCTGTCACTTGTTTTGGACATCCTTTTTAGTAATTACTGCTCTGGCTTGGGAGCCTACACAGAAAAGCAGTAAGAACTGGATTCATTGCATATTACTGTAACCATCTAAAAATTAGGCATATTGTCTAAGCTAGTCCTTCCATGCTTCTTGAACTGAGAATGCTTTCCAAAGGTCTATTACTCTTTATAGCCTGTTCACAACCTGAAGTCTCTCTCTCTCCCCCTTCTCAATGGAGAAGCAAACTGTTGTACAGTCTGTGCTGTAAGGAGTGTTGTAAAAACAAAAGAGCTAGGAAGGGCCAGGTGGTCTGAGCTCCTGCATCACGGCAGACCACTGCTGAAGGGAGGGTTTGAAGTGAATCAGCTTCCTCCAGCTGGCAAAGAGCTGCAGGACTGAGCATTGAATCATAGATTAAAGTTCAGAACGAAGAGCCATGCAAGATGGCCAAGAATGGCTGTCAAAGGGGACTTCAGTAGTGAAGGACTGAATAGGTAGTTTTATAAGCACTGGGAAACATATTGCCTAGGAATCAAGATCCTGAAGGAGCTGGTAAGGTATTCTGTCTGCAGAACATACTATTCCATGCCAGTTTGATATTGCTGTCAAGATTTTTTTCTGACCAGCTTAAAGATAGGTAAGATGTTATGTCTAGTCACTGTGCTGTTGGTGTCTATGCTAGATCAGCAATTGCCAACCAAGAACAAGGGTTGTTCTTGGAAGCGGTATCAGTAAGTCCACACCCAGCCAAGAGAGGCAAAGGTAACAGTGTCGCTGTGACAGCACCAGTAGGAAATGTAGTTATTGCCACAAGCCAATGAAGGAGGCTGCATACTAGCAGATACTTCAGTGACAGGAGTAGAGTGTCCATGAATATGGTGACATGCAGTGACAGCAAGGGAGCAGGTGGAGGCCAAGTCAAGTCCGGGTCAGAGAATGGGTAAGAAAGGGAGAACTTGGCTGGGAAAGTGTTGCCTTCACTCACCTGCAACAAGCAGTTCTGCAGCCATGTGTTGGCAAATCCTAGGGACTAGCAAACCCCAAACCCTTTCCAGCAGCCCTATCCATATCCTGATATAAGTGTTCCTAGAGAAATACCTCATTGCTGCCTGACAGCCTGAAGAAGTGACTGCATAAGGAGTAGGACCATTCCCTTCGACTAACAAGGATATTCACCATGAATGAGAAGCAGCTGACAAATGAGAGGGCTCCACATCAAGTGTAAAATCCCTTGTTATCTTTCTCTCCAGGAGTCTGGGGGGGTTGGATTTGTTAATTCAATGGGCTCCCTGTAGCTGCCAACCTCAATTAAGGAAATCACATGTTTGCAGTCCTCTTTCTGAGCCTCTAGTACAGAGTCAGCATTTAGGCATCAGACAGAAAGGAGGGGCCATTTCTTTTTACTATAATCACCCTAAACTCTAATGAAAACACATCCGACTCAGCAGGCTTAGTTTTCTGGCTCGGATGTTGGGCGCCTACCTTTCTGATTCAGTATGAGGAAGAGGCAGTTTGCTTCTCTGCCTAATGCAGGCAGACAGGAGGACAAAACACAGCTTCTGCAAGTATGAAGTGTAGGCTGCTCAACAGAGCACGAGTAACTCTTTTGCACAGACTCTGTGAACTGCTCGGCTCATTGCCTGCATTCCGCCTTCCTGGTTCCAAACTTATGCAAAATTAATGGTACCTGGAGTTGGTTTCTTTGCAGATTTAGTCTCTCTGGGATGTGTAGGAACCAGATATTTTCCCATTATCAAATGCTGCAATTAGCAGATTTGAGTTAAGTCGGCAGAATTCCATTCACCTTTAGAAATGAAATCTTATAATCCATTGCAGTAGGATGATGTAATAATAAAACAGAATGGCATATCAAGAGCCATGGCTTTTGAAGAAAGCAAAGAGGTTTTAAATAGTAGCTAAAAATGTGAAAGGCTTCAGCAGCAGCTAGATTTTGGTGCATTGAAACTTTGTCTGTAGTGAAGGAGCATTACATTGGTGCTTCTCCTGCTAACATGAACAAGTGTTGGTACTGGCAGGAGCTCAAAAATAGGCAAAACTTCTGAAATATCTAATATGGTAAACTGCTTAGCAGGTGTGGAGAAAACACTTGTCAGAAAGCCAGAAGTTGCCAGAACATTGTCTAAGCTGGGGATAGGAGGAGGAAGGAACTCTGTAGTACATTTCCCTATAGAAATCTTGACCTGAACCGAATGGCCAGGATTTTGTGGTGTATACCTTGATAGTAAATGGGGTAAAAAGCTGACCATGGTATTGCAAAGGAGGAAAATTTGGTGTACCTTGCCCATATGTCTATGTAGATTATAGTGCCTGTATGGTCTCTTTGGCTAATAGTGTGCAAATATTTCACAATTTACAATGTGCTTATCTGTTCATGGTTCAGTTTGCATGTTACTGCTTCAGCATCACAAATGAATGGACAATGTTCTTTTCACATATGTGGATATAAACAAAGTGTAACTTGAAGGTCAGGTTTTTTTTCTTCCCTTCCCGACTTCAAAAATATGAAACCCACAAATACTCTCAGTTAGCGTCTTACCACTAAACAAGCAGCTCCTTCATTTGCATTGTTTTGTTTTTTTTATCACTCTCTGATTGTTGTTACAGGTCAGAGTTATGGAAGAGAAGATAAAACTAGCCAACATGAAGACTGGTGAGTCAGACAGCACTCTGCACAGGAAGTACCAAGAGCTGATGGGTACAGTGCAAGGAAAAGAAGATCTGATCAACAGATTGGAGACACAGCTAGCAAAACAGGTGAAGATATTTTCTACAGGGAGACCTGTGGCTTTCACAAGTTGGAGGGACTCTGTAATGTATGTTTCAAAGATACAGATTATGTCTCCCTTTCCTATTAGCATCTCAGTTGCCTTCAGATCAAGTGTAAAATGATGCCCTGCTCAGTGCAAGATCCTCTCCTTCCTTTTTCTTTTCAGACAAAAACATCCTTTCAGCCTCAGTAGCCCTTGTCTCTTCATTATAGGAGACTGGTCAATGTCCTTAAAGGACTTCCTTACGTTACTGTTGAGTCAGTGTTGAGACCCTAAATTGTAATGCTAGAGTTGTCACAGTATTTCTCTGGCTTCCTAGCATACAGATTGCTCTTCAGAATCATTATGTGGCCCATCTCTGACTCGGCATATGCTGCTTCTTGGGAAGGGACTTTTCCCAGTCCTCAGCAATCCTTTAGCATAGTTCATCTCTTGCCAGATGTCCTCATTATAAAAGAGCAGCTGTTTCCTGGTATGGATAGTTCTTAGTCTCTTCCATTCTCGGTGGAAGGAAGGAACTACATCTACAGCAGGGCTTGTATTTCGGCTCTAGTAAAGGCCTTGCCCTGTGGTCTTTATAACATGAGGAATGAGGTATTCTTACATGTTCATAAGTAAATACTTTTAAATGGAAATAGCTCATTAGAATTTTACACAAAAAATACTTTGCCACTGGAGTTACATTTTACATTTAACTAATTGTCACCTATTTCAAGGGCAAAATAGATTGGTAAGCTGTCTGAACTTACTCAGACCAAGTATAGTGTGGAGGTCAGGCATCAGGTCTTTGTAATACTCTGGGTTTCAGGTCACTTCCCCAGGCCAGCTTGCTCAGGCAAAATGTAGATGAAGTTTCTGCATTTTGGAGGAGAAGGGTGTTTGGAAGGAGCTACAATAGTAATCAAGGTTTAGAAGGAAGTTTTGCGATGAAAGATGGAAGAAATTCTGATTTAACCAAAAAATGAGGTGTGATTTGATTAAAATCAACAAACACAAGTGGGAAAGAATGTTCTGTTAGTAGAAATCTTTTTATTGTAGCAATAAGAGGCAAAATGAGATTCTAGAAATGAAAGCTGAAGCTTGACAATTTCAGACAAGAAACATTTTATCAGGGTCACTGGTTTAGTTTCAGAATGGGATGGGACAGTGGCAGCGCTGGAAGGTCACTAGGGGTTCCTGTAAGGCATCCTATTTCTTTTCACTGGAATGGGGAGAGCTGTTGAGTTCAGAGTGTTGTTAAGAGAACACTGAGGTCGTGTCTGGACCACACAACAGCATGGGACATAAAGAATCTCTAACTGCTTCTTGATCTTAAAGCACAATAACTGCATCTATGGGTGCTGTGCCTGAGTGAATTGGTGCTGCTTAGAGGCAGGGCTTTCTAAGCTCTGTGACAATGCTGTTGTCATGTCGCTATTCTACTTTAGGATTCTAAATAAAATCTTGACATTGCACTTTGCCATGTAGCATAGCAATATTCTGAAGCTTTTACCTCTAGGTCCCCGATCTGAGACAAGTCTGGGTCATTAGGGATTCAAAGGCGTTACCCATGTGATGGATATTCAGAGGACTATGGTAGATCCACTGGATGTGCCAGATCATTTCAGACCAGTAGGCATGTCTAATTCTGACTCCAGCAAAAGCCAGTATCTGATGATTAGGAACAAACACAGCCGTGTTCAGGGAGAAACACTAAATTAATCAAATCTGATGCTTCAAGAGGAGGATTTCTTTTATTTCATTATGCTCAACTACAGATGTTAATGTTACCCAAAATGTTGCCAAGGTCTATTTTAAAGTCAGCAAACATATTTTAATAAGAGCTTTTAAATGTGCAACTGTGGTGATGAATAGCATGTGGTGATTAAAAGCAACATGAAGATGTGGGGAATTTCCTGCAGAATATTGTATATTTATATGGTATTCATTAAATGAACTTACACTCTTCAGTGTGAAAAATTTAAAAAGGAAGGGGGGGAAGGACTGACATTTTCATTATCACAATTACTGATACTTGTTCACATCAGGAAAAAAAGGTCTAGCAGGGAAAACACCAACTGCTACCAGACGGTATTACCTTTCTCCATTTAATTAGAGAGACCAGGGCTGAATTTGCCATACAGAGTGTGTTCACCCTCCCTCCCTTGCTCCTGGAACTGATTTCTCCTTGTAGTTGTTTAAATCATTATATAGATAGGAGACCTTTCAGTGACACTGCTTCTGATGAAGCCACACAGGAGATGAACAGAAAGCTTCAGGTGATCGTAGTATCAATCCAGCATGTTTCAAAGGAAATTCCCAGAAAAGGAAAAAAACTGCAGCTGAGAAAACACAGCTGCAAAAATGATGTTGTAGCAATATTGCCAAAGCAGATACTTGGAGAAAAATATTCATTGTGCAAATCAACAGTATTCCCATAACACCTTTGTGTGGACTAGAACCTGTTTTAATGGATATGTAAACATACAACCACTTACACCATCTCAAAACCTTAGGTCTTAGCATTTCAAGGTCAAGTTTTGGAGCTTTTTTTATCCAGTTTGCTGTCTCTTTTTTTTTTTTAATTTACTTTCTCCATATGAATAATGTGTGTGTTACATTGTTGGTATTAGTTTCCATCTCATGCACCTTTAAAGTTTATACTCTACACCTGTGCTTGCATCAATTGAATCCCTTTTGCTTGGAAGACTTATACTGTTTTATACATCACTTACAGGCACTGTTTAATTCTTATTAACTTCAGCCAACAATATGTGTGTGTGTAGGCTGGGGGAACACTACAGATGCTCAACAGCAAACCACAATATTGCAAAATCATCTAAAACAGGAGAAGTTGCAGACTGTACTCAAAAGAAACTTTGGTAGGTGGGCAGTTGTCACCTGAGCTGGATTTTGCTATTCCACAGCAAACTTTTGAGACAACCCTCTGAATTTGACTCCAGGGACCATGTAAGACAACTTAGAGCTTGGTTTTTCAGAGGCCGGCTAAATAATACCCAAATAGCAGTCTTCAATCTTAAACACTGAAGCTTCCATTCCAGATGTAAGTCACTCCTGGTGCAATAACTTACTCAGAACAGTTAGTTGTACTCTCCTAATGCATCCAATCTTTTTTTGGCACAGAAACAGTTGAGGACTGAGGAAGCCAAAATTGTTCAAGAGAAAGCTGCCAAGATCAAAGAGTGGATAACGTTTAAGCTGAGAGAGGTGAGTCTGTAGCTTGCTGCCCTCTTTCAAGGCCTATGACTAGGTACAGTGGCTGCACTGCCAGTGGGTTCTATGTAGGACAGTAGTCTGAGGACAGTCAGTCTGCCCCAGAGGCTTTCTGCTTGTTTGGCCCTGCACACGCTCAGTTGCAGAGCTAGGGTTGTCCCTCTTACTGAGGGCTATTTACTGCTTTGGGCAAACTACAAGTGTCTGTGAAATCACTAATGCCCCAAAGCAGTCTCTGAAGAAGATTTACTAGTCACAAGTGACTTTCACTTAGCTTTCCTCTGCCTCTCCCTTTTTTCTCTGGGTGTGGTTTCTGTCTTTTTCTGACAAAGCAGCTGTGACACAAACACATGTCCTTTGCTCTTCCTTAATTTGCCATCTCTGACTAATACTGTTTTCCTACTGCCCAGCATTTTCTCATGTCTAACCTCTTCTTTCTATCCATCCTGTGGACTTATTCCTTTATCTGGACCTAACTCAATACCCTCTAGAAAAACTGAGAGATAGCGATGGGTCAGCACACAGTTTTAAAGATGCAGTAATAGTTTACAGCTGGGAGTAGGGCTGTCTGGTCTTTCCCTTTTATTCCAAGTTAAAGCCATGGATTTCACAGTTTATGCCAGAAAAGGAATCTGTTGGAGTTGGAAGAAGCAGTCTGGGGGCAGTAATTGTGTTATGATGTGACTTTGTAATCTCATTAGATTGCCTATACAATTCACTGAGCTGCTGTGCTGCTTCTCTTTCATTTTCCTATGTGAGATAACTTAAGGTGTGTCTACATTACTGACTGGTGCAGCACAAAGGAGGAAGCACAGGGGCTGACCTGCTGTGAATCCAGGACCATCCATTCACTTTGTGTTTTTACTGGCAGTGAAGTTCATGGCAGATGCTGATTCTAAGTGCATACTATGCACAAGCAGACCACTGCCAGCTGAAGGACTTTTCTGTGTTGCAAATGGGTGTCTCTAGACAGCACCACAAATGCAATTTCATTTTAGATTCCATCAGGAGGGAAGCCTCTTTGGGTGCACCACTGCTGTTTAAGAATGTGTGCTGAGACACTTCAAGCAAAGGCACAGGGCAAATTTGCAAAGAATCACTTGTGCACTAATTGCAAATGTAAATGCAACCTTAATGTTTTGGTTTTTTCTTTGGTCCCCTGGGTCTAGGTGATCTTCTTTTACCACATACAGGGTGAAAGGGAGAAATGCTCCTCCTGGGTAAAAGCTTTTTGATTGTCTCTTTCAAGACAGTTATTTCTGGAACAGGAGTAAATAATAAACAACAGCAGGGAAGGAAATTAAAAGACCTATTTGAGAAGTGTGAGTAGTGTATACAGAGGCTATCTGAGAAAGCACGGCAAAGCGTTTAAGTGGGTTGTCCAGTGGAGCTGCTGAGGAGGATTTCAAGGTGACTGGTAGACTCACCCATCCTTTTTTCCTTTTCCTGTTCAAACACTTGAATGTAATAAAGATGAAGACATGTTCTGTATAGTGGAACACACGCACACAGTTTTGCATTATTTTTTGGTTTTTGTTATTGTTGTTTCATAGCTTGAGCTAGAAAATTACCACCTGAAAAACTGTAATCGGAGACTGACAGAGCAAATTGAAGCCCTTCAGGATACATTGCAAGGTAAATGTTTTCACCTGGCATTGTAGCCTAGTAACCACTACAAGTGTAGAAGTCAGCATTCCTGGGCTGTATTCTTAACTTTATCAGAAATTAGCACTTGTGACAGTGAGCATGCAATAGAATGGCTCTGTTCCTCAGTGGGTTCATTTTTAAGATGGGAATAACATCTCTAACCTGCATTAAAAGCTCTTAATTGGTTTCCCACCAGCAACTGAACACAGACCCCCCTTTTTTTTTTTTTTTTCTGTTAGAGTCTGCTTTTGCCATTAAAATAAGCTACAGAGCTCCTGGAGTAGAAGCAGTCATTGAAATACATAGAAAAACTACGTTTGCTTCAGGGCAAGAGTCCCTGAGGTATTTCACTTTACCTCCACAGATGAATTATCCTCATCCTCACAGAACCTCTGCTGGCATGTGAGCTGAGTAACTGAGGACTGAATGGGCCAAGGCAGCAGCTGTCTGGTCTGCCTTTTGAGGCTGGGTTCCTCTGTGCTATCAGGTTGTGTTGGAGAAAGCTGCTTACGGTGCTTGGGTGGTTCTTGTTTGGTGGGCAGATGAAGAACTTTGGTCTCCAGAGCTTGAAATCAGCACCATTCATCACAACACATTTTAAAGATGAAATTCTCTCTTAACCATTTTCTTCCTGTTTTTCTTAATGACTTTGGTTTGGTCAGAGTAAGATGAGCTAGTTTCCAGAACTTCACTGGGCATGCAGACAGGGGGCATTTCTTTCCTGCAGAAGACTTTCTGGCATTCCTGTCGCTCCACAGCAAGGGAATAGGGCAAAATTCCTTCTAAATCCCACCATGTTTCTAGCTAAATGCTTTATGACTGGGTTTTTCTCATCCCCTCTGGCTCTAGCTGTTTACAAAAAGAGAATGGCTGGTAAGCTGCGTTAATAATCTGGTATTAAGTGTTCCCTCTGTCCCAACTCTCTGGGCAGTAAACAGCTCTGCCCTCTCCTCTTGTCCCCCACTAGTCTCACTGTGCCGGGCTGAATTCAGAGGCCTCTGCAGAGAGACAATTATCTTCTTGCTTGCCATGCTAATAGTAACAGCTTCCTCTGCTTCATCTCCTGTCACATCTAGGAAGCTGCAAAAATACCAATAATACTGAAAATGAATGGCCTCTTGTCAGCCTATACTAGTGGTTTACCTCAGGGGCAAGGGAAAATGTGTGCCAGGTTTTGTGTGTGCCAGCATTATGTGTTAGGAATAGCTTTGTTAGCATTCAGTTCCTTGTGACTCAAGTGCCAAGGTCAGAGTCTCATGGTTGTCTTTTTTTCAGCTGTGTTTCCAAGAGTGGGTTTCATCCTCTCCACAATCAACAGTGATTTATTCTGCTGTTTGCCCTGCCCTCCATTACTTTGTGTCTTTGGTTTGTTTCTACTTCCATGTAAATCCCACTAGTGGTTAAGCAATGCCTATAGAGTTTGATGTTCAGGCAGCATTTTCCACAATAGCTGTGCAGAATCACACTCACCCATATTTATGCAATTTCCAAAGCATCTTATGACTTGGGTCTTTTCAGGCAGGCAATATATAAATGCCAAGGTCAATCAAAATTGTAAAGTGAAGTAACATACTCTGCCAGTCCAAGTTTTATCCACGCTTTCTCATACCCTAAAGCTGCTACTCAGCAGAACCTGTAAAGCTGAGATTGTCTTTAAATCTAGTAGTTATGGAAAGGAAGAAAGTAGAAGAATTACAAAGTATAGGTACTAAATAGACAAAGAAAAGATCCTAGATGGCTCCCATTGTTATGTCATCTCTAATATAGTAACTGAAGGGGCACTGCTTGGGTCATATAGCACAAAAGAATAGCAAAAAGCTCTAGGGAAACTCTTGAAAAGAGTGTAATCTCACTGATTGGTGTGATGGTTAAGAAGGTCTCCGTGCATATGCTGGAAGCCTCGTTTAGCCCTTAGGAACGGGAGGAACCATACCGGCATAATTGGTGGCTTAAATAATTGTAGGTTCATTGAAGTCAAAAGCCATGCTAAGCAGTGTTTTGGCCACTTACATGTTTTTTGACAAAGTATTGTGTGGAAAGGTGTACTTCCTTCTCATGGCTGTTTTAAGAGAAAAGATGTAATTGTGGATAAGTAAGAGTAAAAACTGCTATATTGAGTTAGACTGAAAGCTTGTCTAGGTCAGTACCCTGTCTCCTGGTTGGCTGTGGATGTTTCAGGAAATAGTGTAGAAAATATTGCAAGTAGACTTGTCCTCTCCATGTACCCTTCCAGCTTCTGCTGTCACTGTTTTAGGAATTTCCTAGGCCAAAAGTTCTGTCTAAACTGTTATTTGTACCACTGGTATATTACTTTTTCTGGCCTATCTTTTGGATACCACAGCATTCTATTTCCTTTTTGGTTTGAAAAACACCCGTTCCTTCTGTAAGTTTCAAATGCACTACCTGATAGGCACCCCTTAATTCCACTTTCATAAGAAACAGCAATTAATCATTTCCTATTAATCTTTTCTGTACTATTCCCGATTATAAATATATAACACTTCTGTTATAGCTGTGCCCAGCTATCTCCTCTCCATTCTGTGTAGTCCTAACCAGGCCAGGCTGCTATTGAAATACAACTGACCTGAACAACTTACACTAGCAAGTAACGTTTTGGACAGTAAAGCATTTGAATGCCCTAACCATATGTTCTCCTCCATTGTAGATATGACCAGCATTCCTCCCTTTGAATCTCTTTGGAGCTGTAATTCTCTGAAGCCCAGAGCATCCCAGGCCTCTTTTGCTGAGAAGATAGACCAGAAATCTGTGCTCCTTGCACCTGGTTTCAGACAGGTGTGTCACACAGGACATACCAAACGAGTCCGCTCTACGGAAAACATAGTGCTTGCCAATAACACCTTTACTGAGGATGGAGAGGATAAATCTCTGCTTTCCCAGAGCACACTGAAGCTCATGTCTGACCCATCAAGCTGGAATCTCTCCACAGAGAAAGATGTATTCCCAGCCATAAGTTCTGAACACAGGTTAGGGTGCTCTGGTCCCACATCACTGCACCCTCCATCTGAGGCCACAAGAATCCTTGAGGCTTTGACTTTCCAGTCATCTTTGGAAGGAAACTGTAGCGCTGTGAGCACCTTGCAACAAGTGGCTTTGGATGGCACGCGCTTCTCTGATGATCGGAGTGCCAGGTTCCGCTCGCACCAGCTGGACTCCTCTTCTTCAGGAGAAATAATGAGCGTGCTCGAGGGCCATCTCCAAACTGCTGAGCCACCCATGGTTGTGTCAACATCAGCTGTTACAGCACATTCCTTCCGTACAGGGAGGGAATGCAGCCTTGGCAGTAGTATGACCTTTCCAAAAATACGAACTCCCAATACACCAAGAGACAGTATCCAACTAGCCAAGAGACATTACAGCCAACCACAGCCAGGGGTTAATTCTTTCCATCGTGTAATGAGCTTAGAGGGTAGCACCTTCCAGCCCATAACACACTCTGTAGACTGCCATGGGCAAGTGAAGGAGACAGACATTGATGATGATGGGGTACTGGAGAAGATGGAGACAGAACGTGGCCTGGTGAGGGAAGAAGCTGGAGCATGTCAGGAAATCAACCACTTATCTGCAGGGCAAAGCGAAGCTGTGAGTTCTAAGGCTGGCGTACTTGACCCAGGAGGTAAACCTCCCACACCACCACTGCACAGATTCCCATCGTGGGTAAGAAATGCAAGGACAACAGTCTGAGAAGTGCTGCTTATCTTTGAGTAGTGCCTAGTAGTTAGGCTACAACAGCTCTTGGTCTCAAGCAATTGTTGCTGTAGACATCAGTCACATTTCTGAAGCACCTAGTCTGACAGTTCCAGATCATGGGGTGTGCTGGTTCCACTGACATTTTTTTTTTTGTTCTTTTCTCTTTATAAGGGAAAAAAAATCCATGGAAGAAAATAGTACTCAAAAACATAGGAATAAAAATGAAAGTCGAGAGGTGCTGCATTGTAATGTATCCTTATGAGTCATCAGCAGTTAATCCTTAGTTCTGTTGTCATGAATTTAAGACAGAAAAGTGAGTGCAAATGAATGGACCAGGCCAGATAGCTTCACAGTCAGAAAAGCTGTGAATACCAGAATAGATACGTGGATTAGATCTCAGCGTTACTATCTCATGATATACTTCTATCCGGAAAATTTTGTGAAAACTGTTGGTAAAGTGAGTGTATATGTCCTATTGCTTACTTCATGTGAGAGAGAAGTCTGTTATTATCACTTTTATATCACAGTTACTTTTTAGTTCAGATGGTTGGATTGTTTACTAATGTGTCAATCTAATTGATAAACTTGGTGGAAATCAATGTAGTATTAAAAAGATAATTCCATTATTTTCAATTTGCTTTTTTAAAGGCACAGGCAAACATGATTTATTGAAGTGTGAAGTCAAGCACTCATTGTTAATCCTCATGTTTTATAATTTTTTTCTATGAAAACTTAACATTATTTGTGATCTTTGGCTGTGTCCCTTATGACACCAGTTTAAAAGCCAATATAATCACAGCTGTTTTTCCAAAGGAATGTCTTTTAATGCAGTCCATAATATGGACCTGTGCTGGAGATGAAGCAGGATAGTGTAGTGAAAGAAACTGGAGTTTTCAAGATGTCTGTTTTATTTGCTGCAGAATTCAGAAAGGTGTCATGAACAGTGTACTCACTTGGAAGAAGGGAAATACATCTCAGAGATTGGCTACTATTCCTTTCTCTGATCTAGAGTTCCCACATAAGGTTCTTCTAGTCCCTTAAGCTAAATTTTTTCAAAGGTGATCATCAGCTCCACACACACCTTCTGAATGTCTAACCTGAGTTTGGCAAGTAAATTTGATTAGAGAAGAGCTGAGCTCTTCTATGCTGCAACTGTATTGTTATTTTCATTACAAACAATGTTACACAATGCTAAATTCTCAAAAACTCAGGTCTTGGACACCTTGAAATGTATACTCCAAAGCTACTGGATACTTCAAATTATTACCTATGTCTGAGTTCCTCTTCTGGAAAATAGTGATAGCATCCATCAATGTCTCTATCGGGTTTTTGTGAAATTTTTTTATTAATGTGTATGAAGCTTTGCAGTATTATAGTCAGGAACACCACAGGAAAAATCCTTTTGTCTTCAGACTAGAGTCAAGTAAGTTTATCCAAGTAGGGCAAATTTAAGTATATCAAACACTAAAGAATGAATAGAATATTAAATAGCAGCTTAATCAGTAAGAAATGTCCATTATATTCCCTGAATAGGAAGTGTCTGGGGGAAAAAAATGTATATAATACTTCATTAGAGACTAAATCACAATGTATATGCATACAGAAAATATTAATTCTGTCACTTCTTTTTTTGGTGTCCTTGACTTTGCAGTCTTAAGTACTTTCATGTATATGTATTGTATGTGTTATCTGATCGTGACTGGTTATATGCTTTAAGGAGCAGCAAGAGTAGTCCTAGCTTTGATTTTTATCCATTCTAAACTGGTTCATGTCTTAGTCATAACATTGCATTTAGTTACAGGTTTGGGTTCCCCCCTTGGAATTTTTATCAATTTGTGAAGCACTTGGAGATCCTTTGAACTGAAAGCTCTATATGTTGTTATAAATGAGACACAGGCTTATCGAGACCATTCCAGGCATTTCTTTCATTCTGTTATCAGAGAAAGGGAATCCTTCGCAGGTGGTGACTCAATAAATTGTCCTGGTTTAGGGCTGTTCTTGATTCATTTTAATGTATTGTTCATAAAGCGGAAAAAAACCCAGCTTTTTCCAAGCTGTGATATAGTCATTTATTGATAATTGCATGTAGGTGTTCCACTCTGTGTATATCATGTCTGTAGCACATATAAGCCAAGTTTGTTATGATTCAGGGAATAGCACACAGATGTACATTTCCACTAATGGTCATTCACCCCAACATCTGGTGGAATAGAGCACTCTTTCTTAGGGGGCCCCTCCTTCCTGCCCAAAGGTGTGATTGTGATGCGATTCTGTGACACAAACATTTCTTTTTGCAGGAATCATGTTTTTGTCTGACCATTGCTGTTCATGGTATTATTGTTCCAGGAGAGTCGAATCTATGCTGTGGCTAAGTCTGGCATGAGGTTGTCTGAAGTGGCCACAGTGAATGATACTTCCAGCTGCTGTAAGTTCTAGACAAGATCTGTCTTTAGAGGGAGCTTACAGTGACAATTTGGGACCAATTTCTGGCTGTTCACATTTCTTCATTTCCTTGCCTGTTTTCAAAGTAAATTTGATTTCGTAGATAGCCACGATAAAGAAAGGAAGGGAGGAGGACGCATCTGATCTCAGGGATGGTTGGTGCTGGGCTGTTAGAGCCCCATCTTCAGGGACTCCATTATCTCCTTCATCACTTTTGCTTGCACTGTTCTGCCTCTGCATGTCTGTGACCTGCTTTTAGTCTTTTGATTCACCATCTCCTTCCCCTGTTATATCTTTTACCTATTTGGACGTGGTGCACTGGATTGTTATTGTACCATGGGGAGCACAGGGTGGGTGATGGTCTTACAGGCTAAATGGAGGGACCATTGCAGCTGTCTCTGGGAGTTGTGTGTAATTAATAACACATCCTCTGGCCTTTCTGAGGCTGAATTGTCCAGGATGGCAGCCCTCCATTATTTGATCTTCCAAGAGGCTACTTAAGTTCTTACATACATACATGTACCTCTCCATTAAAGCCTCCTTTTCACCAGTTTGTATTATTTGCTCTCTCTCTGAATTTTCCCAGTTTCCAATCTGTCACGTTCAACTTCTGGGCCATTTACCTGCCTCATTTACAGAAATGTCACAGTGCCGGTCTACACTACGCTGAAGGGGGTAAGGAGTTACCTCACTTTTCCTCTTATGAAAAGCAAGGTCCAGGCCTGCCAGTAGTTTGAGAGAGAACAGGTTGAAGCTGTGCAGTGAAGGAAAGAAAATTAGACAATGCCAGGAAGTACTGGACACCAAATGAATGCAGGAGTAGGAGATGATAAATGTATTTAGGAATACAAAACACCGCAGCAAGTTTTGGTCCAGGAAGCTGCATTGTGCACTATGAGGCTGTAGGAACCTAGGTGTGATAGGGGGTGTAGCCTAGAGAATGAAATGGAAGAGGGCTTTTGAGAGCTTATGGGGAAGCACAGGGCTAGTGGAACAGTAGGAGGGTGTAACCAGAGGAGACCCAAACAGATCCAACTAGAGAGTCCAGCTTGGAAGTTCTTAGATTAGAAAAGGAGAAAATGAGGAGCCCTGGGACAGTAGTGGGCAATGAAGGGCCTGCATTGATTATTCCGTCTCCTGATTGAGCCGGAATTGTTCTGGGGAAGCTCTTCCCTCACATGCTGACCATACAGGTCTGTTTTCCAGAAAGCCACACAGATCAGCAACGTGCCTTTCTTAGATGAGTCTTCAGGCTCTGATGACGACTGTGGCTCCCATGCCAGCTTCAGGACTTCTACTGCTGGATCTGAGAACAGGAAAGCTAGCATGCCCGGCAGCCCTCGTGCAGTGAAGAGAGGTAAAGTGGGAGTATTGCTACTAAGCAGCACGAACTCTGTCCTCACGGGTGAGGCAAGATGGTCCTGAACAGCATCATCAGTGACAGGCAAATGCTCTGCTTTGGTGATGGTAATAAGGAGTTCTCCCAGAATGTCTGCAGACTTCAACAGCTACTCAATAGAAACCTGACCTCTTAGATGGGTTTTTACCACTGGTATATTTCCATCAATGCAATTGCTAAGCTGAAATTGTGGGAAGGATTGATTTCCCAAGCTCATCACGTATCCAGTGAAGCCATCCATACCTCTTCTGTGACTTCTCCTTGTAAGCAAGCTAGTACTGACACACTAAAGAAAATGGGTTTTGTCTGTGTCACTGACTGATAATTTCTTGACCAGTAAGCTAGTATTTCATATCTTTGAGAAGCACCAGGTAATATGGGTCCTGGCTAGGACAGTTTTTCTTGACTGCTGGCAAGATTAAACTGGATCCTTGAGTGGAATTTTCATTACAATTGGTAGTCAATAAAATAGAATTCCATTTCATGTAGTCTTAACTTCTGTTGTGATTCGTTGGCTGATGTGTCTGTGCATTGCCATGGACCAGTGGTGGAAGATTCGCAGAAAGCAAAGCCCCACTGCTGGTGAGGGAGCCTTTTCTTTAGTTTGAATGAGAGGTGCTTGAGGCTTTATACTGGATGTTTCCAAGCTGAAAACAGCATATTTGTGCTTTGGATAGCAAGTCTGTTGATTTGTTTTTTTTTAATATATCTTTTAATCTCTGTTTATTCAGCAGCAAAATTATTTCACTGTCAGTATCCAAAACTCATTCTCACTACTTGTCTTCCTAGGGGGAAAAAAAAAGGTCTCAGAAATTTCGTTAGTGGGGTTTTCATTTCCAAAGTCTGATTTGATTTGTTCTTCTTGAACAAAAAAGCCTTAATGGTGAACTTAAACTCTTTCAGAGTGTGCAGTATTCAGTGCATGCTTCTGTCTAGTTATGATTCTCATTCTTTATTTTGAACAGGTGTATCTATGTCCTCACTGAGCTCCGAGAGTGACTATGCCATCCCTCCTGATGCCTACTCCTTAGATGGTGACTATTCAGAGCCAGAACATAAGCTACAGCGAACATCTTCCTATTCCACTGATGGTGGAATCTGCACTGTAAGTCTTGCCATTTCAGAGTTGTGAAGGGATGCAAACAGAGCCTTGGTCTTGAAAGAGAAAAAGCATAACTACAATATATTGAGTTATCACCTGCAAAGTGGTGCTCTAACAGACTGGGCTGTTGGTCCAGCTGGTTTGTATCAAAAGATGCTGTCTGATGCTTCAGAAGAAGGTGCAATTTTTGTTATGTGGTTAGATAAAAGTATAAGCATCAAGGGCTGTATTCTTTCCTGATGACCTATTCTGGTGTTCTGTAGTCTTATTCTACTTAATGATGGCCTTACTGTTCTGTGACAAAGCAAGTTTGGAAATTCAGAGGAAGGAAGGAGAAAGGATAGAATATTTTGGCCTAGAAAAAAACTCAAACATGGGCAGCATTAAATTTTGTNTATCCGGTTTCGTTTTTTTTTTTTTTTTTTTGCAAAATGACTGCTATGGTAGGAAGACAAATAAGTTTTCAGTGCATCAAACAATCAGCGAAACAATCTTCATATGCCTTCTTTACTAAAACAACATAATGTGGTATTTGCAGCTACACGGATAGTCTAGGACTCTCTCCAAGTTGAGCAGAGAGCACTGGCATTGGATGTCTGCTACTCCCATCTGGCAGAGTAAAGCAGAAAATGATGGAGGTGCAGCAAATGTCTGAGCTTGACTTCAGCACTCTTTCATTTGTGTCTCGAGAGGTGCAAGATAACCCTCTTGCTTCTTGCCTTCCAGGAGCCCATGGAGAAATCAGGTTACTTGCTGAAAATGGGGAGCCAGGTGAAGATGTGGAAGAGACGATGGTTTGTGCTAAGAAACAGACAAATCATGTACTACAAGTCTCCGGTGAGTCACTGGGATACACTTACTCCTGTGTGGAGGCACAGGGGAATGCTGTCTGCAGAACCAGTTCCAGGTCGATATCATGGGCAGAGTGGGCAGCCATGGGCAAGCTTTCCCAAAAATGTCCTGCCAAAGAGCTTTATGTCTCACCCACGGGTCCAACCGTGGGTCTGTGCTTAGGCAGGGAAGCTTCCTGTGGTGGCAGTGTCCAGGAGATGAAAGGTTGTTCACAAGGACAGAAGCTTGACCACCTACTGCTTAACTTGTTGCAGATGACGAAAAGCAGAAGGCATACCATGGCCCAGCTTTGGTCATGTTTAAGGTGAAAATAAGGAAAAATAAATTATAATACCAGGAGGGCACAGACACATACTCACCAGTCAGTATACAGGGCTCTGAGGAAAACTACAACTTTCAGGGGGAAGAAAGATGGACTCTTTCATTTTTCACCCTCCCACGTGCACATGGAAGTATTAGAAAACTAGGGTAAAATTGAAAATATGCTTTCATGCAAAATGCTGTCTTACAATGATCAATGAAACAATACTGAGAGAGTATGTTTGTGCATTTAAACCTTTCCAAATACTTTTTATAACTCACAGCTCTTTCGAAGTTATGTTATTTCAAAAATTCTAGCAGTACGCACTCAAAATTTATGTATAAAATAAAATACATTTATTGTTGGCCCTCATTATTCTGCTGTACTTAGCTACATTACAGAGAATTATATTTAGGGATATTCACCTTCCATACTTTTTTCTTCTGGACACAGCAATTTTGTCCATACCTGCATAATTACACAGTATTTCTGTGTATAAACACATCTTTGCTTACAATTCAGGAATATTCAGAAGATTTATTTTCAACATTTTTCAGTTGTTGTCATATTCTGACAAGACAAAAGTACACCTTAGGGCACAATGCATCTTTATGCATTACTATACTAATGGATACTAAGTTTATCCATCAGAATTCACAAGCAAATTTTATATATAATACACATACATATATTTAAAATAATTTCATAAAGATGCAGAATTTAGACTCTTGGTTAGAAGGAACTTCTGGAAAACCCTAGTCCAACTGACACATTGAAGAGGGACTGTCACCAGCTGTAGATTAAACCACACATGGCTTTGACTAGCTGAATCTTGAAGACTTTCAAAGGTGGAAGTTCAGCCACTATCTGGGTACCTGTTTGATGTTGTATTGCCATTCTGTGATTCCCAGTGAGAAAGGGTTTGGGGTTTTTTGTTGTGTTTTTTTTTTTTTTTCTAATGTCCAATCTGAACTTCATAAGACAGTATTTGTTGCCATTACTCTTGTTATATTATCTGCTGCTACTGAGAAGTCTTTTGCTTCATCCTTGCAATGGGATCACTCTGTCCTCTATTCAACCTGGCAACCTTCAGCTGTCCTTTCCAGCTCATGAATGCAGACTCCAACCTTCACATGCATATTATGCTGCATTTAAGTACTCTAAGACCCATCTGATTTTGTTTTCCTACTAAAAAAGTTGCTGGCTTTTCTTTCCTCAGAGTGACGTTATCCGCAAACCACAAGGGCAGATGGAGCTGAATTCCTCATGCCAGATTGTCAGAGGTGAAGGGTCTCAAACATTCCAGGTAAGCGTTGCTTTTTCATCCTGCAGATAAGCACACACTCAGTTGCTGGGCGAGAGAGCACTTATTTCAGGCTGAATGGTACTGTATATCTCGATTAATATGAGCTAACTTTATCTGGCCCCTGTGTTTCCTGGCACAAGCCAGGTAGTTAGTTTAATAAATAAAGGGGAAAGAGTTGAACTGTAACTCAAATACAGCTTTTTGAAATTGAAAGAAATTGTCCTTTATTTTTGTTTTGTTTTACACCGTAGCCCATCCCTTTTTTGCAGTTAGGACTGAGAGCTTGAAATCTGTGGGGAAAAATTTTTCTTACAACAATTAAAACCAGATAGTACCTAGAATCTCCTCTTTCTGAAAGACTCCTCTCAAGATCTTACGTGTCTGGTGGATCTGAAGAAACATCTGAAGTGTTGGATTCCTATTAGAATTTTACTTCTGAGGTATTAGAAGTTAGCCCATCACAGGGTTCAGTTTTAAGTCATTACTGTTAGAGGACTTCATTATAAAGGCGACATTAAAGTTTCTCTCATATTGACTGCAAGCACATGGCCTGACCTGTGAACTACCTTTTGCCCTTATGGAACTGA
This sequence comes from Ibidorhyncha struthersii, assembly GCA_013398815.1. NCBI lineage: Eukaryota > Metazoa > Chordata > Aves > Charadriiformes > Charadriidae > Ibidorhyncha > Ibidorhyncha struthersii. The sequence continues at coordinate 37,769 of VZSZ01000925.1, read as the reverse complement.
AGTTGCTAAGGCTTAATACTGCTAAATTCATAGCATCTTTACTCTCAAAGAGTCACAAGCTATTGAAGGCAGAATGTGATACAAAGTGAAGGCAGAAAAAAACCAACATTTGTGTAGTCACCTTTAAAATGAAAAATTAGCAGCAGCACAGAGAAGCAAGAAAGGATGAGGGAGGAGACAAAGCCACAGTATACAACAGAAACAGCAAGAGAGCTCCTAAGAATTTGATTCATCTGAATTTCAGTTCTTTCACTTGGGCTTTGAGGGTTATCAACCTTTTTCTTACCCCTCAAAAATCCCTTCTGAACCACCGAAAAAAAATCTGTATGAAATCTGATAATGAAACTCAGCAGCTGAAGAAAAAAATTGTAGGTGTGCAGATTTATGCTTACTCACTACTTTTCCTTCCAGCTCATGACAGAAAAGAGAACCTATTTCCTGACAGCAGACTCTCCCAACATCCTGGAGGAATGGATTCATGTTCTACAGAGTATCCTGAGAGTGCAAGTGACCAGTCCTGTTGGCCTTCCTCATAGTGATGCTAAACCTACTGTGAAAGGTTGGCTTACCAAGGTAAAGTAATATTTCTTACTTTATTCAGTTTAGCTCAGTATTGCCAGTGTACCAGCTTCTTGGTTTGCACAGTAAATGTCAGCAGGAAATCAGTATTTTAATGCTCCCTAGAAGAGTGGGGAAAGAAAGAAAAGTGGCAGTACACAGTGTTATAGAAAGAGGAACATTTGTATAAATGATAAGGAATGGGACAAACAAGGCTACTGAGAGATAATGACTTTATTAAACAGTAAGTAAATCAAATATCTAGCTTGTGTATGCTTTTCTTCAACAGAATTCACAGCTTGTCATAATTTAAAAAAAAAAAAAAAAAAAACAAAACAGGAAATGCTGTTAAATGTCACATTTAATTGATCTTGGTGGTATAGGACAGTTTCAAAGAAATGGCTTGTATAGTTCTAGGTTAGCATTTACTTCCAATATAACAGACTGCGTGCACAGTAGTACAAACTACAATGGCTGAAAATTCTTATGCTTTATGCTGTTTCCATAGATTAGTTTTGCATACCAGGGTACTATGAAATTTTTAATATAATTCTGTTCAGCATCTCAAGATGGCTAAAGACAGCCTGCATCTGAAGCTTGTTCATCTGCAATAGGAAACAGCTCCCTAGACTACATGTTGACCAGTCTGCTGAGATGAAATGATTGGCTTTTATAATCTTAAAAAGGTTATCCTTAATATTGTATTTCAGGACACAGAAAAGATGGGGTTTATGAATGAGTAAAATACTTCACAAAAATCTTAGACCCGTTTCCATAAGCATCTATGTCCTATGTACTAACATGAGATATACTTATCTGCTTTTGGAAGTGGCGCCCTGTATGTTTTGAGAGGAGCTCATATTAGCATAGAACAAATAATATATGCAAGGTTTTAAGGGACAGTTGAACTGAAAGTTGAATTCCTAGAAAATCGTTCTAGCAACACTACTGATGTTTAAAAACATGTATTTCTTTGCCCTCCTTACAGGTTAAGCATGGTCACTCTAAGCTGGTCTGGTGTGCACTGATTGGAAAAACTTTCTACTACTATCGAAATCATGAAGATAAGGTAATTCCTTTTCCCCTGTTGTTCCTGAACCCTCCTTTCCCATTTTTCATGACATTTTCTTTCCTTTTACTGCTTCTGTGTCTCATACTTCAAGCTCTTCCTTGGTTGTACTTCTCCCCTTCTAACAGCATCTGCTCCACAAAGAGAATCAATATTTTATCTGATTTCTTATTTTATTTTTTTAAAGCTAAAATGACAGAAGACTTAAAAGGCGAGTGACTGCTCTTTCTCAGATCACTGTATATCTTGTTTCTCGCTTTCTGCATTTGGTCTTGTGAAGCCTTTAGAGCAGACTTTTATACAGCAGCTGATATGTTCTGCATACTGTCATGAAAATAAGTAGCAGCAACAATATGGGAAGAGGGACATCATTTAATCAGTGTAATGTGCTTCCATTTCTGGAAGCTTGGCCCAATGGTCCATTATTCTGTCTTGGTGATGTCGAAACCCAAGTTTTAGAATATCAAGGAATACTGTGACTTATACTTGGGACTGACCTCCAGAGTCAGCAGAGCAGATATCCTCTGTTTGTCTGAATCTACCTATTTATGTAATTTTAAAAGTACTTATTTTTCAGTAGCAAGCAGAAAGTCTGACCAGGGCCAGAGAACAGTGGCTCAAGATACCGAGCAACTGACCATAAGGAAACACATCCTGCCTTGCAGAACCAACGATGTAAACACAACTGACAAGTGTAATGGGAAGAAAACAGTACCTTATGGGCAAGACCATCTTTTTATTTGCATATTCTCATTCTGACCTGTAGATGCTCTCCCAAGAAAAATAATAGAAGTAGTAACACAGTTTGTAAGTACTTTAGTTGATGAAAGAGAATAGATTCTACAGAAATGAAAGATTATATAATTACATTAGTTAAACACTGAATTGTCATTTATTCCTTACGTTTTGACCTGGGTTTTCTTTCCCAGTGTTCCATGTCCATCATGGGAGATCAGCTATACTTAATCTAACTTGCTTCTTCTCCTTATAGTGTCCCCTAGGGCACCTGCCTATGCGTGAGTCCAAAGTGGAAGAAGTAGACCGTTCCTGTGACTCTGATGAAGATTATGAAGCCACTGGTGGAGGACTTCTCTCATCCCACTGTACATTGGTCATTCACCCACAGGACCAGAGCCCCACATACTTACTCATTCGCACCAAACAGGAGAAGGTATAGAAGGCAGTCTTTTTGGAGAGCAAGAGTCTTTTTGGTATTAGCAGACAAATGGGGCATACAGACTAAACCTGTTGAAAACAAACTGAATTGACCCACACTGTTCTCATCCTTATGCCTAGAATACCTGGCTGTACCATCTGACTGTAGCGGCTGGTAGCAGTAATGCCACAGTGGGCACATCATATGAACAACTCATTGGAAAACTATTGGACGCAGAGGGAGACCCCAGTAAGTAGAAACCATAAACTCTTTTCCATGGCAGCAAAGCATAAGGAAGGGTAATTTCACTTCCCAGTTTTAATCCAGCCAAAGATGAAGGAAAGGGATTCTCAGTAGACAGCATATGATATAGTGTCCTCTCCCGTAGTTCTACAGTAACATCTCCAGAGAGGATAGAGGCACTGAAGTGAAACTAAGACAAGTCTGTCACATTGTCACATCATTTATCAAAGCATCTGAAAGTTATGTAACATTAATTCAAATTAAAATAAAAAACTAGAGCTTTAATTTTTCCTGTTATTGTTGATCCTGATTTTCCTTTTCTGGGAATCTTGACCCTACAAATGTATGCTCCCTCCTCTAAATGTACTCACACACACTTGCCTTCACATCTGTTCCTCTGTCTGCACGTATAAGCCCTCGCATATACATCCATGCTTGTCTGTTCCTCCTCATCTTTGATACTTGTTCATTCATGTATGTTTATGCACCATACCCTCAAATGTGTATTAGCATTTAATACTTAATACTCTTTTCCTGCACACTCACATATTCCTAGAGCTATCTGTGAACCTTGCTTACTGTTGAAAGCGACTTGCACTTACAAAGACAGACAGCTGCCCTGGCAGAGTTTGTCTCTCTTGTTTGAACACACAGCTGAGCAGTTTCTCACCAGAATCCAGCTGATGATAAGCTCTGACATAGCAAGATTGAGGATGGCAATACTTCTTTCTGCTGATGGTGACTCCTTGTTCATGGCAGGCTTCTCTGAAATTAATGAAGTGTCACCAAAGATAAATGTGGCTGAGTGCAGTGCTGCTTCCTTGGGTGCTTTGCCACTTCAGCAAGGCTCCTTTGCAACATGGACACTGTTATCTTTATGGGTTCGAGTTAAGCCAGGGGAGGTTTAGGTTGGATGTTAGGAAAAATGTTTTCACTGAAAGGGTTATGCAGTATTGGAATAGGCTGCCCAGGGAGGTGGTGGATTCGCCATCCCTGGAGGTGTTTAAAAAAAGGGTAGACGTGGTACTTGGGGATATGGTTTAGAAGTGGTTTTGTCAGGTTAGGTTAATGGTTGGACTCAATGATCTTAAAGGTCCCTTCCAACCTTAACAATAACAATTCTATGATTCTATGATCTTTCTTCTGTCTCTGACACTGCATGTTTTTGCCCATCTACTACCTCAGATTCTCCTCTGTGGAAACATCCTATGTTGTGCTACAGTAAAGATGGGTTGCACACATCCCTTACCACTCTGCCGTCGGAGGCTCTACAGACTGAAGCTCTGAAACTTTTTAAGGTATTTGAAGGGACAACATTGTATGGCCACGTTGTCACCATTGGTTGCTTTAGACAGGCCTGGTGGGTCATTTAATTACAATAGGACAGATGGTGTCATTCATTCTCTGGAAGTTTAACTTTTCCGTGTAGGGAATCTGGGTTTAGAAGCGACGTCCCCCACAGGCTTTACGCTTCAAAGTTAGCCTTATCTTCCTCTTTCCTCTTCAATAGTTGGATTGAAGGAAATGGAAACAACTTAATGGCAAACTCAGTTGTGTCAGTAAGACCAACGGTGAAGTCATTGGAGATTAGATTCTTGCACGCTGTAAGTGTAAGACAGCAGTAAGACGGGGCAGCCTTAGCAAGGTAACGCACAGGCATGGAAGGCTGGAAGCACATTTTCCCCTTGATTCTCTTGCTGATTTGTGAGCTGCTCAGGCTGGAGGAGGTTGAGTGAATTTTCTGTTTGTGACAACTAATGAGGGAGGGATAGGAATTAAGTATTTATTCTCCTCCCTCCTCTCAGGGTTATTTAGAAGAATTCATTAATTGTCTGTAACAGACCTGGGGAACCTGGCCTGGAAAGTACCAGAGAAGAGTTGCTGTATTCATGGCATTGACTAACTTCCACCCTTTTACAGTCCTGTCAGCTGTTCATCAATGTCCCTGTGGAGGCACCCTCTATTGATTACCATGTGTCACTTGCCCAGACAGCGCTGCAGGTCTGCTTGACACATACTGAGCTGCAGAATGAAATTTACTGTCAGCTTGTTAAACAGACCAGCTGCCGACAACCCCAGAACCACTCAGTCATTCAGGTCAGTTCTTCTTTTGTCACTTTCACTCAGCAAATACTTTCTATTTAATTCCATGTTTTTAATAATTAGCAATGGGACTGGTTCTCATAAAACTGCAAACACTAAATGTGTGCTGGAGGAAAGAGAATCTCGGCACTGATGTGCAAAGAAAAACACTGAGAATGTAACTAGTTGCAAAATAAATTTTAGTTTGGATTTAACCATTTACCAGTTGCATGTGGTCCATTGGGACCATATTCAGAATCAAAATTTGTAGCTTGTGTTGGCTAGTTATAATTGTCACATGCTATTAATTTTGTTTTCCATTTTAGTTAATCAACAGCATGCAAATCATGAATATTACTATTAAGCGTGTAATCTGATTATTGCACTATAATTGTAGGGTAAATCAAATTAATAAATTACAGCATAAATGTAGATACTTGATAATAACATTCCCAGCTCAAAGGAGGTTGAAGAATAATGAAACAGGTTGAAGAATAATGAAACTGATTGGAGAATAATTGAAACAAAATTCCCCAGTGTATTCTTTGTTATGATTTGCAGTTACAAATAGGAAAAAAGTATTATTTTAATTCTTAATTGTTCATTCAGCTCTGGTTACACTAGTCAAAATTTTCAAAAGTGGCCAGTCATTTAGAACATCTCTTCTTAGAGTCCAGGTTGTGATACTGAAGAGCAGTCTGTCCTCTGACCATCACTGCACTTTGAAGCATCTTAAACTGCGTGTCTAAAAATGGTTACTCCCAAAAGCACTGGTCACCATCCAACATTTTGGTCGCAGTATTCTATGAAAGACAACAACCAACTACAGAACAAGAATGATGTCCAGTTTTATGTTCACAGTGCTGGCAGCTCCTGGCTTTGTGTGCTCCTCTATTCCTGCCTCAACATCACTTCCTCTGGTACATCAAACAGCACTTCCAGCGACATGCAGACCCCAGGTAAAGATTGCAACAGCATTTTCTTCTGCTGAGCTGATTGCCTTTTGCATCTACTATGGATAAAGATGGAAGCAATTTTGTACCTCACACTAGCAAAACTAAATTGAGGGAGGGGACAGAAGGTTCCCAATAGTATCAAGTCATTTCCCCTTTAGTCGTTCACATTAATTTGTCGTTTATGTTAAGCTAGTTCACAAAACTGAGTGACCTACACTAGCAAAAGAACTTTTTGCAGATATAACTGGAGCTATATAGGGATTTTTTTGCTGATGCAGCTCTTTTTTGTTGTTGTTGTTGATAGAAAGACAGACCAAAGTAATTATTTAGAATGAATTATTAGAATTGCAGGTGATTACGTTCTGCTGTCAGATTAGCAGGCACACTGACAGAACAAAAGTGAGGCAGAGAACATCTCAGGGAACCATAAAAAGTTAGAAAAAAAAAAAATCTGAAATATATGCTAGTACTGTTTTCTGTTACCTCTTTGGTGTGCAAAATCTACTGTAACAGCAGTAAGTTGTTCTCCAGTGTTCATGCTGTGCTCTTTGTTTGTTTCCATGGTGATCTGGTCTTCAGCATACCTCAGGGCCGAGGTCACAGCTAGAGATATCTAGTTGTCTGTTGCAACAATATACTGTTGCTAAGACATAGGTAAAAGAGTGGTTTCATTTCAAACAAATTCATATTCAAATACTCAGCCTAAGCCTGCCTTGGAACTCAAGCTGAAAGTCTCCTAGTATTGCAAAGGAAATCTGTGTACTCCTACTAAGTTTTTCTTTATTTTCTCATACGCTGCCTCACATTTCCTATTTCTTCTCGGAAGCAAAAATACAGATATCAGGCGCTCCTTGATGTTCAGGCTCTCTCTGCATTGGCTAAGGCAACATGTTAGGGATCTTTTGGCTAGTACTAGAAATCGTCACTTCAAACTTGTGCATTACCAGCTCCCAAACTGGCCCATTCAGCTCAGTAGTGGAGCTGCTCTACTGTTAGAGACTATTGAATTTCAGAAGGATGTGCTGGGCTCTGTGAAACCGATTTAATGCATCAGTTTCAAGCATTGCTATGCTGATGGTCTACCAGGTTCTTAGCCCAAAGGTACCTTTAGCAACAAAAAAACTTTAAGCAGAAGCAAAGAGGAAATGTATTTATGTAATCCATCTATGAAACAATTATTAAGGTTAGCAAAAAACAGAAATTAGAGCAAACTGTGCTTATTCATCTGTGTTTAGATTAGATTTAGAGCAGCTGCTAAATGGGACTTAGCTCCTTCTGCCTAGCTTTAGGAATACTTACGTCTCTTTAGATGGAGCAGGTACAGCTGTTTCTTGACCAGTTAAATAGATATGATTTCCCCGTTTCATACAGCAAACAAGACACTAGAATATTTACATTGCATAATGCCCGTGGTCTGGATTTACACTAGATCTTCATTCTAGGTATTGTTTTTCATCAAAAGTGACATTAAAAGTGCTACAGTGAAAAGCCAGAGATCCTGACTTCCATGTTGTTTGTAGGGATTTAACTGGAGATTTAATCATGTACTGAGGTCCTGAAGGCATCTTGAATGGAATTAGTTTCCCTTGCAAAGTGATAGCATGGTTATAAGTCCGTATAAATCCTTCCATTTTAGAACTTAGTCCGTATATACATTCTTAACATTTTTGCAAAAGGTGTAACTGACTGTTCCTGCCTGGCTTTAGAGACACTTATGTCCTTTTGGTGCTGTTCAATGGAGCACTCCCTTCAGTAGATAGTAAACTGATCATATTTGTAACTGTCCCTATATTGTACTGAACTATCAACAAATCTGAGCTTGCTTGGACCCTCTGTCAAGTCTCTTGATTGGCAGATAGGGTTCATACACGGCAGCTTATAATTCGTATAACAATGTGAATTGATAAACACAATTTATATAGTCCTGTAAGTGAGACTAATCTATTACAATTTATTATTAATACTTATCAGGACTTGACATGATTGATAGTAACTAAATTCCGCTGGCATGACAGCAAGTTTGAAGGTGAACAGGTCTGGGTTTAATGGATACTATGATGGCAATAGGGTACAGAAGAGGATATTCTTATACTATGTCCAGTCCATCTAGGAGCAGGGAATACACTTGTGCTTACCTGAGAGTCCACTGTCTACCTTAATTTTACAGATCCTTGGAGATTTGTGTTGTAGCTTTTCACTCGAGCCGTTAGTCTGTTCAGATGAACTGGGATATCTGCACAGAGATGTATCTTTACTTGAGAAAAAGCCTGAGGGAGAAATGTTCTGTCGTGGCATGGGAAATGGAAGAGGACATGGCATTTCAAGCATGTGTCTTATTTCCATCTCTTTGCCTAGGAGTGAAATAGGCAAGTATGCCATCTATTGCCAGAGATCAGTAGACCGCACTGTGCAGACTGGCGAGCGGGAAGCCAAGCCCTCCCGGATGGAGATTGTGTCCATCCTCCTGAGAAATCCCTACCACCACTCACTCCCCTTCAGCATCCCAGTGCACTTCATGAATGGAACATACCAGGTGAGCCATGGCAGCTGCCTTTCTTCTGGGCACTAGAGGACTGCACCATAACCTGCCTCCTTCATGTGAGTGGGTGGCACCATAGTGTTTATATGTATTGGATATTGGGAGATAGACACTATTTCTCCTCCTTGCCATTTTTCCTGAGAAAATGAAAGGAATCCAGCCCCAGCTCTACAAGTCTTAGAAAAATAAGGTAGCGGGGAAAAGGGAGAGATGTCATAAGTGTCTCAGTACAAGAAAGAATGCAATGTGAAGGGAGACTATGCAAGTGGAATCACTAGAGCTGGCAGTCAGTCACGAGACACCAGTCTGTAGGAAACCAGGCTTCATTAGTTGTGATACCTATCAATGTCATGTTTGTTGAAAGTTATCCTCAATTAGCTCCTCTTTCATTGCAGGTTGTAGGTTTTGATGGTTCCTCAACAGTTGATGAATTCATCCAGCGACTGAACCAGGAAACAGGAATGAGGAAGCCATCCCACATGGGATTTTCACTGTTCACAGATGATCCTTCTGGCAGGAATTTGGAACATTGTCTGCAGGGAAACATGAAGGTATTTTTTTTCCCTCTTCTACTTTCAGCATACATCTTTGAAGAGCTGCTAAATGGCTAATAAATTTTTCTTAATGCAGCAAGATCAAATACACTTAGGTACTATCTAGATTAGTATTCAGAGATGAGATATTAATTCCTGCACTTGGGTCACAACAACCCCATGCAACGCTACAGGCTTGGGGAAGAGGGGCTGGAAAGATGGCCGGCAGAAAAGGACCTGAGGGTGTTGGTCAACAGCCGGCTGAATATGAGCTGGCAGTGTGCCCAGGTGGCCAAGAAGGCCAACAGCATTCTGGCCTGTATGAGGAATACTGTGGCCAGCAGGACCAGGGAAGTGATCATCCCCCTGTACTCAGCACTGGTGAGGCCCCACCTCGAGTACTGTGTTCAGTTTTGGACCCATCACTACCAGAAAGACATTGAGTGTGTCCAGAGATGATCAACAAAGCTGGTGAAGGGTCTGGAGAACAAGTCTTATGTGGAGCAGCTGAGGGAACTGGGGTGGTTTAGTCTGGAGGAGGCTGAGGGGAGACCTTATTGTTCTCTACAGCTACCTGAAAGGAGGTTGTAGCAAGATGGGGGTCAATCTCTTCTCCCAAGTAACAACTGATAGGATGAGAGGAAACAGCCTCAAGTTGCACCAGGGGAGATTTAGATTGGATATTAGGCAAAATTTCTTCACCGAAAGGGTTGTCAAGCATTGGAATAGGCTGTCCAGGGAAGTGGTGGAATTACCATCCCTGGAGGTATTTAAAAGACATGTAGATGTCGTGCTTAGGGACATGGTTTAGTGGTGGACTTGGCAGTGTTAGGTTTATGGTTGGACTCAATGATCTTAAAGGTCTTTTCCAACCTAAACGATTCTATGATTCCTTAATTAGCTCAGTCTAGTCTGATACACTAGTTAGGACAAAGCACGTTCTGTTTTAGTAGGTGATAAATTGGTCAATTTTTTTAAAAGCCTCAGATTTTAGCACATATTAAAATTTAATTTGTCTTGACTGCAAAATTAAAACATGACTGAGCTAGCTAGCATGGTCAGATATCACAACTAACATCAAATGTGACACTCCTAATTGAGACAAATTTATGTTAGGCTGTGAGTTTCTTGGCATGTCTATATAAATCTCATCTATTGGATTATGAAGTATCTCCTTGCTATCTCCAGATAGCTCAGGCTTTTGTTGTTGATGAGCATAGTTAGGGGAGAAAGCTCTGCTGAGTATGCTTTCACTCTAAAAAAAAAAAAAAAGAGAGGAGTGCCTCAGATCAAGGGAAAAGGAAAGCAGATAAAGTATTAACATCCGTGTCTTTCATATGGAGATTTTTACCTGTGCTGCAGCTGGATGACTGCCATAAGTGAGCAGGCTAGTAGCTATGAATGAGACACATCAGATCTTGGTACAGATCTGGGAGAATAATTTGTCACACAGCATTGATGGAGAAATAGTGGTAGTGGCAACTTTGAAAAGGCCATGTAAGGGATCTGTAAGTAACATAAACATTCAGTTTTACACAGCGTAAATTTTCACATTGGGCAAAGGAGGGAGAAGATGCCAGTAACTTTAAGTTAGAGGGTTTGAAGAGGAAACTAGCAGAGACAGTGCCAAATTATATACTTCGCTTTCATGGCCTGATATAGATCAGATAATCTGGAGCTTTGCTGGTAATTGAACCAGAGATGAGACATTAGAGTAAATGAAGGAGCTTGAGACAATGAAAGGCATCACTTTTACTGGTTATTAAGTGATTATTATTTACTTGGCCAGGCAACCTCAATAGCTCTTTAAGAGAGGGTTAGGATATCTGATTACGTATTTCATGTGGCTTCTTATGTTCGCAATCCTTTATTGAGACGCTATCGAAAGAGAAGTAGGGGCCTTTATTAGACTACTTGTAAAAGGACTGGAATAACCAAGAGAAGCTGAATGGAACCAAAGAGATTAACCATGCTATTACTAAAAATATATCTGAGTTACAGAGTTGGAATCGAGGACCAAATGTTCCCAAAGTTTAGACATTCACATCCAAGGGTTTGGTTTAGCCAAGCAGGTAGACAGCTGCTATTCAGAGGATATGTTAGTGCTTTAGTTTGGCTCAGGAGGGCAGTTTTGAAGCAAACCTACTGATACTCCTATTAACCATGCTTTGATTCACATTAAGCAGCAATCTTAGAGAGGATGAACTGGGTTCTTGCTACATGAAACATGAACTGGAAGATGTGGTCCAACATAGTAGTGGGCTTTCAGGCCATTTGGCCAGACTAAAGCTAGTCCAAAGGAAAACCCTTTGAAACTCAAAGTGTGGGCACAGGGTCTTAGGAACAGGTGTTCCACTGTGCAGATCTGCTCCTCCTGGACTTTGCTACTTGCTAACATAGACGTAGCCACAGAGTTGCTACCAGACCAGAATTCATGTACAGATGTCCCCTTGCAGATTAGAGCTGGAGTTCTCAGTTGGAATGGTTTAATTTTTACATGCTCTGTAATTGAAAAAGGAATTGCTTTGTTACTTTTGGCTGTGTTTATGCTGATCCAGTCTATTTCTTCATCTTGTGTATTCCACAATACTTTTTTCATGTACTTTCGCCTCAAGCCTTGACTATACATTTCACCTCAGTTTGTCTCTCCTCTCTGCATTATATTTTTTTTAAAGATCTGTGATGTCATTTCTAAATGGGAACAAGCCTTAAAAGAATTGCATCCTGGGAAATATGAAGGTGGCACAAGAATTGTGAAGTTGACCTATAAGAACAGGTACTGTGCTTCATTGGTTGGCCTCACTACTGCTGATAATTAAATGTTTCTAGACTGGATATATCTCTATTAGATGGCCAGTAATTTATAGCACTGTTAGTGCCAAAACTATTTTAGCTAAGATGCGCTCAAATCCTATATGAGATACGACTTTTGTGTGTGGTACATGCGTAAAAGAGGGTATATGGCCAAGAGGTAAAACCCAAAACACTTTGCAATAGCAGACTAGATTTGAAATGGGTTAAGAACTAGCTGTAGCACAATAAGACATACTTGGCATGATTTCATTTGCCTAGATCCTAAAACATAATTAAATAATGTGTGTTAGGTGAGAGGAAGACACACCTGAGGGGAAAAATCACCAGTGAAAACGAATATGCTGAAACTTGCAATTAAGTGAAGAATCACAAAGATGAAAAAGATACAAGAATAACATTCTACATGGCACAAGCTGTAGAGGAGACATGTAGTAGCAGTGCCCAGACTTTATAAAGAAAGAAACGTTAAAAGTTAGATGACAAGAGATAGTAGGGAATGAAATAATGAGACAAAGATCTAAACCAAAAACTGAAACGAGTTCACAATTTACAATACAGACTGGAATTCTGAATTACAGTGAATGGAGAGCTGTGTATGAGAACAAGGAATGGCTTTCTGCATGTGAATTCTGTTTGCAGGCAAAACAAACGCCACCCCAAATCCAAAAAGAGACAAATTTCTGTATTGAATGTATGAAGACTTTGTTGACTGTAACGGTGGAAACAAATTTCTGTGAGCTTTGTTAGTTGGTATAACAGAGGTGGAAGCAGAAGTTATTGCTTTTGACCCAGAAGGCAGCATTTGTTTCAGGAATGAAACTTTCCAGTATTATTTTGTTGGACTGGAATGTGCTTAGACTGGACAGCAAGGATGTTTTGATAAGGTCTTTCCAAGGTTGGGCTGTTCTAACACCAAGGATTCTGATAAGACATGTAAGGTCACTATGGTCCTAATGCTGGTGTTAGTCTTAGATTGACATAAAAATAAACAAACTAATCCACTGGAATAGTATCTTGCGTGGTATTGTGGAATATATAGGCATAGATGCAGCTGTAAATTAATATTTGAATTAGATGGTGCGGGCTGTAAACAGGCATGCATGAGGAATGGTTCTGGGAAGCATTCCTCCAGCTGGTGTCTTCAACCCCCATTAGTCATCTTGCTATACCAGGTTAAAGAAATTGCAAGCGTGAAGGGAATAAAAAAATATTAGGAAGCTTTGATTTACAAGAATGCTTCTTCAATTTTTGAAATAAAGCCTGATAATTTGGTCTCTTATTTCCTGCTGAAGCAAACTGAAGACTTTTAATAACAATATCAGTGTAAGTGGTCAAAACAAAGCTGGCATAAACAACAAGTCTACTAGGCTGTCACGTAGAACTTTATACATGTAGAGTAGAGGCAGTTCTGTATTCTGTGATAAGCAGAGAAGGCCTTATCTTAAATATTGTCTGTCTGTGCTTGATAGGAATGGACAGACACTAATTTACCTCTGTTTAATAAGGCTTCACTGTCTTGAAGTGATTGGTGCTCAGAATTCAAATGACTTCCAAAGCTAGAAAGCATGTTTTGAGCCTCCTTGCCTAAATCTTGTCCATAAGGGAAGTACCTCAGCTTCCAAATCTCTTTCTGGTACCCTGCAGTACACAAAGCTCACTTTTGAGAATGAGGGGGAAAAAAAACACTTTTATTTTTACTTATGTTGATTAAAGTTCCCACTTCTACTTTCAGTTCACAATATCTTTTTATCTTCACAATTCTCTCTGCTTTTTAGGCTATATTTTCGGAGCCAGGCCAAAGGTGAGTCAGACCGGGAGCGGTTGCTACTGGCCTTCCAAGTCAGCAATGAAATAGCCAATGGAAGGTTTCCTGTTAATAAGGAATTAGCTCTGGAAATGGTGGCTCTGATGGCTCAAGTGAGTATGGCTATGGGCAGAAATCCTCCCTTTTGTCCTTTGCACTGCGAACAGCCTCTTACTCAGGAAGAGCATCTTGTAGGATCCTCCATTAGATCTCCAGGCTTGCATTTAGCATTTTACCACCTAAAACACACAGCATGGGTTGTGGGCATGATGAGCAGGGTAATAGTTTCTTACTGAGCTGAAACTGATTGTTGTGTGTGTTAACGCAATGTAAACTGAGATGAAGAAGGTGGGAACATTGTCCAAACTATTTACAGATAGGCTGTTCTAATTGGCCAATTGCAAATAAACCCCAAAAGCTTGGCAGTTATACAGAAGTGTCTCCCTTCAATGAGTAGCTGGCTGAAATCTTGTTTTGCTTTCTTAGATCAGTAAAGAATTCCTTGGGCAGTCATGTCGTCAGCAGTTGCTCTGTTGTATACATTTGCTATAGTAAATGCTGTTACATAATTCCCCAGCTTAATGGTGTCTTTTTGCATGACTAATAAACACAGGAGTTATTGGTATGGGAATTCATGGAACGTTCTATTGCACTAAAAACCCTATAGTTCTGTTGCACTATAAACTATAATGTTGTCTTAGGTGGAATATGGGGATTTGGATCGACCAGGATCTTCGAGTCCTGGGGGAACATCACCATCAAAAATGCAGCATCTTCTCCACCAGGTCTTAGATAAATTCTACCCCAAACGCTACAAACAAAACATTACTCCTGAACAGCTCAGGTAAATTGTTTGCTCTTCTATACTTTGCACTGAAAACAAATTCTACTTGCAAAATTCAGTCTTTATATTTAATAAGTTTCAAGGAGCCCTGTCAAGATTATTTGATGTAGAAACTTAAACAAAACACAAGCATCAGGAAAAGGTTCCTTCAAAAGAAAATAGCAGTTAACTAATATAAAAGAGCCAAATCACCAACTAATTTTCCCCTGGACAAGAAGTTTAAGCCTTTCACTTCCAAATTAGGCATCTCAGTTCCAACAAACTCTAATCTAAGCCTAAGATGAATTCTGTTTCTGAATTTTTGTTTTACCCTTCCCCCAAGTGTCAATTGAATCCAGATGCCTAACACTTGCATTTGCCAGCACATATGGGCTGCTTCAGGCCATGGAGTAATTCTAGTAGGACATATTTTGGCAGGGCTTTTTGATGTTCTGACTTGGAAATTCTCACACACAATGCAGAGATCTCAAGTACAGAATTTGGATACTGCCATGGATCTCGGCTCTAACTGTTTTAATGAGAAAATGATAATGTTCCAGATCCCAAGCTACCTAGGGATGCAGTGGTGAAACTAATACAATTACCTCCTTTTGGAAGCAAATTCCATCTGCATGTAGCAAGATAGCTGCCAAACCATCCCTAGGAAGCCAGATTAAGAGTGAGTTAATATATATTGCCGCTCCATATAGAGCATACAGACAAGTTAAGATGAAGGTGTGAGTATAATTAAATGTGAAGACAAGCTGGGCAGGATTTTACTCTTAACAGCTGCCTGTGTGTTTGTAGTTACAGTTGTTTAATATATATGCCTGAGAGCAATCCATATGTGACTGTGATTCCTTGGCGTTACAGTATAACTAGTAGTAAAATGATTGTAGAAGTAGAGAAAATGCTAAAATAAACTCGGCTTGTAAAACCCTCATGACTGACAGTGCTAACAGCCCTGTCTGTAGTACTGTGTAGAACAGCCCTTTTGGAATGAAAGGTACATCTATTAACTGTTATAATTTTACTCACCTTCCCTTGGAAGACATGAGTAAATAATTCTGTCTTGTGTCTTGGATTCTGAAAGACAACTGGCTGACAGGCTGGCAACAAAGTGGATGGTGCTACAGGGATGCTCTCCACCAGAATGCATTCGAATTTATTTGACAGTGGCACGGAAATGGCCTCTCTTTGGAAGCAAAATATTTACTGCTAAGGTAACCGGAGTGCACTTTTTTCCTGTTTGTGAGAGTGAACTGTCTGAGCAGACATATACCTATGATCTCTGGCTAACACAGGTTGAAAATGCTCAACTTCAGGAAGGGGAAAAACTGAACAATACTCTGTTCTGAACACAGCTCTGTTTGGTACCACATCGGTTTAGAAAGAAGGAAGAGAACTATGTTCTAAACACTAGGGGTTGCTAGAGTTTAGTAAATAAATACTGAAGGTTCCCTGGCTGCATCAGTTGATCATAATACAGGGTACTAACTCTCCTTACAAACCTTGCCAGAGCTTTCTCAGGCAGGAATTTTCCTGGTCATCAAGGCTGCAATGATAGTTTAGAAATACTATTGACTTACCACTGCGGGGGGGTGGAAGGGAAGAGTCCCCCATAAATCACACCTGGCAGCTGATAGCAGCTAAAAGAAGAATGGGTATTTCAGTCCTGTTTTCTGCTTGACACAGAGCTGGCTGCTTTCCTTGCCACAGGAGAGAGGCAAGCACTGCTAATGTCCGGTTGCAGAAACAGAAAAACTAAAGCACATACTGGGTAAGCTGCCAGCCCACAGGCATCAGCAGGAGAACAAAGAACAGATGGAGCTTCTCCCAGTAGCTTGTACCATCCCTTAGCCCATCCCAGGCTAGAGCTCTGTACCTATTACCCGTGCCCAAACTAATGTCTTAGTACATAGTGGCTGTCTGAGAAATCTTGTTTTGGTATTAACCATCTTCCCCAACCCAGCAGAAACCTCCTCTGTTGAAAGCTTGAGATAGGTGTTGTTCATAGTTACATGTCTCTTGCTTTGAAGTCAAAGCTGCTATAGTTACGGAATGAAGTCTAAGGATGAAAGGGACCTCTTGAGTAAATATACAAGAAGTTTTCAAAAAGACAATTATTTCCACTGTCAGCAGTAGGAGCAGAAGAGGTTACTGGTATTTGAAGTTACTGACAATGAAGAATCAGAATATAGAATAGTTCCACCCAGAGTTTATATAATGTTGATATTTGTGATGATTAATGTATTTTATATTTTTTCAATAGTTAAACAGCAAAGCCTGTGGCATTCCTGGGAATCTGCTATGATGTTGCTAAAGATTCATGTCATTAGCCATAACAACACATAACTCATCTTTATCAGACAGTTGATGCACATTTGTCAAAATCTGTAAGAAAGAAATTGCATGGCTGTGATGGTACTGAGTGTGCTGGTATTCTAGAACCCAACAGGCTTCACTGCCTGCCTGACGGGAGTGGTATAAGAACCAGAGCAGAGCAGAACTGCTGCTTTGTTGCACTGTCCTAGCATTTCTTTCAGTTTTAACTGGAATTTAGTTAATCTCAAAGCCTTCGTTATCATTGCATCTCTTGTGCCACTAGTCCCAAAATTCTATGTAAATCTGAAAATGTTATTCCCGATTTTGAGAAAAGTCCTCTGAAAAGTCAAACTGGGTCGGACCAGTAAGCCTATAGGATTCTCTGTCATCTTCACTTTATCCTTAAAACCTAAGATCTATGTCAGAAACAACTTTGTGTGGTGGTCAAAAAATATCTAAATTAATAATTATTCTTCTCTAGCCTATTTTGCCTTCCTCATTGGAAGACTGTCCAGTCTGGATAGCCGTGAATGAAGATGGTATCAGCATACTGGATTATAACACTATGGTATGGTGAAGAACACTGTTATAAGAAAAGTAACTTACCTCCCACAGAATGACATTCCCCTGAGTCCACTTAAAGTCACTAAAAGTTTGTCTTTAACTTCAAATGGATCCAGAAGTTAATTTGTAGAAGTCGGAGATGAGGGAAGTCAGTACTATGTTTGAACGCTACATAAACAAAGGAAAATTACAGCTCCAGTGTAAGGTGAGGTTTCATGAAACAGCTAACTGCCTCTCTGATGGGCAGCAAACATGCTTATACATCTTCCAAAATCTCAGTGGTATGTGATTTACTACCACCATCTGGGATATAATAAAGTTTGGACTATTGCTCTGAAGCAGTGAGGCGTAGAGAAAGCTAGGAAAAAACTAGAAATGCAGTTCTCATTTGAGATTTCTCTGCCAGCTGTTACCTATAGAGCCAATTACCTGTACTGCCTATTACTGCTGAAGATATGGTGTTCTTGCAGTAAGTAGCAAATATATTAGTTTAAGGTGGCCGTTTTTTACTTTACAGAACTATGACTCTTTAAAACTCTCTGTTGTCTGCAGCACTTGAAGGTCTCTTATTCATACTCCTCTGTGCTGACCTTTGGAGGCTGTCGAGATGACTTCATGATTGTAGTCAGTCAAATGAAAGAAAGGGGTTCTGGAAAAAACAGCACTGAAAAACTCCTTTTCACAATGGCAATTCCAAAGGTAATTACAATATGAACAGTGAGTTTCTTTCCAGCTGGCAGCATCACAGCTGGGCATTTTGTGTAAGCCCTGGGGACTGGTACTTGTGGCTGCTGCACTAGCCACGTACATTTAATAAATCCATTGTAAGCTGGAACCTTTAATCAAGAGACTTACTTTACCTAACTCTTAAAGACAGACCTTCATTTCAAAACTGAACAACTCCATCTGAGAAAGCCATTTGCAAAAGTTATGCAGTCAATAGGTTCTAAAAATCAAAGGGCACTCTTAGCTCTAATTGACTTACAGTTAATAATTTTCTTTTTTCCCCTAGATTGTTGAAGCAACACTTCTTATTGCCAGCTATATTAACTACCGTTCGACACCTTCACTCCTGTCTTCTACACAGCCCTCCCGAAGCAAAACACCTGCTAACAAGCTCTGGGAGACTGACAGTCGGTGCTTTTTTCCTTCTGTGCCCCGAAGCACTAAGGGGCCCACCCTGCTCTGAGGGTTCATTCCAAATGACTTCAGGGATTTTGCTTGTTT
This sequence comes from Ibidorhyncha struthersii, assembly GCA_013398815.1. Lineage (NCBI taxonomy): Eukaryota > Metazoa > Chordata > Aves > Charadriiformes > Charadriidae > Ibidorhyncha > Ibidorhyncha struthersii. Next base: position 19,076 of record VZSZ01000925.1, on the reverse strand, counting down.
GTTTGTTTTGGGGTTTTGGTTGGGGTTTTTTGTTTTGTTTTGTTTGGGGTTGGATTTTTTTGCACTGCTCTGTACTGAATTGCAGACTGCTATGATTTTGCTGGTTACACACCTTACTTCCATGTGGGCTCTGGTTTCTTTTTCCATAATAATAGACAAAGTTCCTTAGTGTGGGCAGAGGCAGTGTCCCTTCTCTTAAAAAAAACAAACAAACAAAAAAAAAACAAAACAAAACAACTTGATTTTTGGGGACTGTGCAGGAGTTTCCTTTCCATGCCACACTCCATCCAAAACACCATCCCTTGGGTGATTTACCAGCACAGTGCTCCAGTCACATTACATCCGCTCTTTCCTTGCACCCATTCTTCTTCCATCTCCTAATCATAATGCTTTGCTTACAAGCACATGCATTTTCTTTGATCCCTCCCATTTTTGGCTTTGCACCTGCCTTTATATCACTGCACGCCCTGTGTCGCATGCCCTGTGTCTGGAATCTCAGCCCAGCTCTTAAAACTTCTAGTGACCTCTTTTCCTCATCATAGCCCCTTTCAGTTATTATCATCATTTCCAATAATCTTCTGTTTGCATTGATCCCTAACTTGCTCACGTTTTACCTGAATTAGACTGCAACCTCTGCAAGGCACATCTGAGCAGTAATAGGCTCGATTCTGACTGCACTGGGCTGAGCACACAGTCCTATTAAAAGTAAAAACAGGTGCTAATAGATACTGTGGCATGTGACATGAACCCTGTACAAGGATGCATCCTGTTGAATACTGCCTGTATTAGGAGCTGCGTATCACTGCATCATAAAGAAGATATAGAATGAAAAGGCTATTACCAGAGTGTAAAGATTAACATGACATAGTCTGATGAGGTAGTTTAGACATAACTTCAGTTCTATACTCTGGTTGCAAATAGCCATCATATTAAAGTTTTTTTTTTTTTTTACCAGTGTTTAAATTCAGTGTTGCCACTCTCAGAACAACTGTTAAGATAGTCTTTTTGCAGAGACTATAATCCTTTTTAATGCAACTGCTTAACACAACCAAGATGACAATTTAATTTTCCCTAGAGCTATAATGACTCCTCCCTGAAACTGATGCCAAAACTGAAAGACAGAAAATTTCCAAGTCAGGCGTGAAAGAAAGGAAGAAGACACTGTTGAGAAGGAAGAGGAACTAAACTGACAAGAATAATTCTGATGCAAGTCAAGGGTAATTTCAGATCTGAAATAGGGAGTACAGAATAAGAGTTTAGTGGTACTGAAACCTAGTGTCTTTGCATGTTGAGGACTCAGAACGACTGGGCCTGGAACACTGTCAGACGATGCCCTAGCTCTTACAGGACCGATACATTTCGGGAGTCGATGCTGTTCTACACAATAGATGAACATTAGATCTCTGCTGCAGGGCTGAACATGTCGCGTGCCCCACTGTCAAACAAGCACTTTCGAAGACTCTTGCTGTTAATCACTGTTGTGGATGTTCCAGGGTGTGTTTGAAACTGCACATAATCTCAGAGAAAGAAAGACAAGGCAAGAAAATTTTGTACTTTTTCTGTCTTTCAGCAACTGGAACAGACCTTCCCAAACCAGCTCTGCCATTGTGACTTGACAGAAGCTGCTCCTTTCAAACTCCTGCTTCCTTCATGCTACCATAGCAAGGAGGAGGTAGTCAGCAAATGTGTACTCAAGTACTGTTCTGCAGCCTTTCCTAAAGAACAGGGGGCTTTTGATCTCTTTCAAAAGGACTTCATTATGATTGAGAAGGTTAATAGATTTTAAACAAATAAAAGAAAAATAGCAATTCTTCTTGAAAAATCTAAATCTGCTTGGCTTGAGTTCAGCTATTTTCATAAGCATTCTAAAAAAGCAAAGGAAGAACAACCGCCCTTTCAGAGGTACCATCTGCAACTTCATAATAATTATGCATTCATGGGCAACTTTCCCAAATTAAAACAGTGTGAATCCAACCATTAGAAAGAATTTAGTAATAGCAAACCAAAGCTATTCACAAATGAACAAACCAACCATACCACTGTTTTTACTCCCTAGTACCTGCCACGAACCTTGAAATATCCAACTAATGCACACAGTGGAGCTGATATTTCAAGAAGTTTTTGTTTCACTCTTATGATGGGTGCAAAGCCACAAATTAAAAGAGAAAAGCATGGGAGACAAAAATTGTTCTAACCAACCCCTTATTGGTATCTTTGTAACATAAAAAAAAACTCAAAGAACCAAACAAACCAAAACCCAAACCACCCCATGGTGGGTTGTGGAAACAATATGGCAGACAGACGACAAGAAAAGATTGTATGAACAGAGACCTGATTTGCACATACTCTAATGTACCCACTTGTTATGAATTTAAGGACCATCCCTTGAAGTTACAGAAAAGGATGGAAGCTTTCTGAGCCAAAAACAATTTTAAGAAGGTATTTAGTATTTTTTTCCCCCTTAGATACTTTTAGAGTGACTATATATCCTGATAGAGTGGTCAGTAGTATATATTTTGCCTCTTTCACATGCAGAGTGCTCTTAGCATAGATACATCAATTTGAATACAGAGAGCATTATTCCTCCTCACTCAATCATCTGTGCCGAACAACTCCTCCTGTACCTGCAGGTTTGTTTGGCAGCCTGCTTCCTGTATCCCACCAGTAACAAAGCTGCTTCAGAGTAAGCTGAGCTGTCATCAGTGCTGGGGATATGCAAGCCACAGAAGCCTCCAGTTCACAGTTCAGAGGCTGCACTTACCTTACAGTGCTAACGCTCATGTCTTTGGAGACTTGTACCAGGGCAAACAGGAAGCACAGATGTTGAATAAGCAAGAGCTGACCTGAAGTTCATTATTTTCTGCCATAACTGCACTTTACATTGTGAAGCATGGCATATAGAACTTTTTCTTTCTTATGTCTTAAAAATATTCACCAATACTTGAGTATTTCGGGGACCACCCCGCTCTGATGGATGCACATATACCTCCTATTTATAGCTTACCTGACTTCAACCAACCAACCCTGTGTAGATACCTATTTTGTATGATTCTTTGGTAGAGAAACCAATTTTTATTTTAATCAGTGCTTTTGCCAATGACTATTACTGCAGCATAGAATGAGATGACAAAAGCCTTTGTTTTCCTAATTGCTGCATGTATGTAAAAGGCTGTCGGGGAGATACTGTGAGATTTGTTTGTTCTTAATAAAATGCAGTTATCATGAATTAAACTGTATTATTCTCAGAATGAAAGAAACTATTTTAAAAGCCAAAATAGTCTTGATGTAAACAAAAACGGACAAAGATTGTGTTTGGTATCCAGGCACATACCTGGTGCAAACCTCCCCTAGTCTCATTCCTTGTTTCTTTCTGCTGATCCTCTCTTAGCTTTAGTGCATGACTAAAGTGCACTCCCATGGCTGCAGGATGTTCACTCCTTCAAAAGATGGCTAAAACAATCTTCTGGACTTCCTCCCGTGACACAGCTACTTGGTCATTTCTTCAGCGCACATTCTCAGAATTTCATGGGATTTTTACAGCACAGTCAATGCTCCCAGGACACTCTTAAGCCCAAGACTCTGTCCACTCTGCTGAGACTGATTTATTTTCTGACACATTGTCCTCACAGTTCAGCAAATCTTCCTGCTGCTATAGTGCTCCTCAAGGGCCTTGACCATTTCTGCTCCCCATGAAGAAACACAACCTGGCTGAACCATGCCCCGAGCTATATGCAACTCAAGTATGTAACATGCTTCTTAGTCAAAGGACCTCCACTGGAGTCCTTTCCGTGGCCATGCACCCAGGGCCTGCCGCTGTTGTTCATAGCCAATTTCTGCCCCTGCCCCAATACCCACCCTCCCCAGTTCTCCCTGGACTTGCAACCAGTCTGCACCAGGGTGCAGCTTCGCTAACTTCAGAGAGACCCACCAACTTATATTAGGACAGCAGTGGAATTAGAAATCTGGCCAACCTCAACATTTAAAGTATTTATGAGAAATAAAACCATAAAAAATGAAGTAACCCAGACGACGTTACCCAAAAGGCAGCAGCACATCCCCAAGCTGCTGCCTTTCACTTGGACAACTAGAATACCTCCTGTAACCTGAGCTTTCAAACTTCATGGCACCATGAAAAAAAAAATAATCACCTTATCTCTACCATATTGCATGATGGTATGTTGCTACATGTTTTAATTCGAGATTATGTAGACAACCATAGTATAGCATTGTATGCAAATTAAGCATGACCCCTAGGCCAACTTGCTGGTTTAGCTCTTGTTTTGACATTTCTGTTATCTTAGTTACGTTACTAGGGAGTCATCGAAAAAAAGAGAGGAAAATACCAGTTATAGGTTACAGTAACTTTCAGCCCATCAACAAAGTAGAATTTCACAACCTTAAGTTACTCACGGGAGCACAGATCAATAAAACTTTATTCACATAGTGATTACCATTGTTTTCAACAACACATTTTCCTCGTATTCTCAGAGCAATCGATGTGGCCCTTTCAATGCCACATCTTTTCCATGTCCTGGGTCATCACGCCCCTGTCCCAGTGAGCAATGGGTCCACATCTGTCGTCTTCCTTTTGCAACTTATGTACTTAAGTCCTTCTTGTTGCCTTTGACATCCCTCAGCACGTTCAACTCCAGGTGGGCTTTGGCTTTCCTAACTGCATTCCGGACAGTGTTGCTATATTCCTCCCAGGTTACCTGTGTCTGCTCCCACCTTCTGTATATTTCCTTTTTGTGTTTGAGTTTTGCCAGGAGCGACTTATTCATCCCTGCAGGCTTCCTGGCATTTTTGCTTGACTTCCTGCTGATTGGGATGGAGTGTTCTTGAGCTTGGAGGAGGTGATCCTTGAACATCAACCAGCTTTCTTGGACCCCTCTTCCTTCTACAGTCCCATCCCATGAGACTCTTCCCAGCAGATCCCTGAAGAGGCCAAGGTCTGCTCTCCTATGTTTATTTCATTCAACATAATTGAAGGCAACAGTATATTTTAATTTTCTGTTATTTTCTTTCTGAAATTCTCCTGTGGATTAGGAAGTTACCATCCCAGCCCACACATCAGCTTTGATATTCAGGGTGGTATATGCTTTTTTCAAACAAAGGGTTAAATAGAAACAAAAAAACCCCACACGTTTTCGCCAGTCCGGCCAAGGTTACATTGTGAATTTATCAGAATTTTCAGATCCACAGAAGAGTAAACATTTGATGCATGTTCTTGTTTCCCTTTGCTCTATTTCCCCATAATTCTTTTATGGAGAGGCAAGGAAAAACCTCTTCTGTCTGACTCTAAAATGTTCTCCTTAGCTGTCTTCAGAGGATTTTGAGGTTCACTTGTGTGCTTGAGCTGACACTTTCTGTAACAACTCTGTGAATCTGTACAGGCCTTTAGCCCTAACATCACCATATCGCTGCACCACCTTCTACTCATCTAATTAAAAAAGACATGGGGCAGTTTTGCTTGCTTTTCCATATGTCTCTCCAAGTCCTGCTGCAAGTTTGCTGCCTTGATTTTTTTTTTTTACTATTTTATACCACTTGATTGTGGAGCTGTCTTCCTCTGCTCCAGGATTTCTTGACAACTTTTGTACACTTCTATCAAGCAGTCCAGACGTGGCTTGGAGCTCTAGAATTCAAGTCAAACAACAGAAAATGAGGTTCTGAACTGGCTGTAGAAGAGCTGGTAAGTTTTAACTTTCCACTAGTGAGATTTGTCACACAGAGAAAAGAAATGGGGAGAGAGCTGACACAAAGCTGACTATCAGAAGCAGACACGTAGAATAGAAGGAATGCAACAGCAAAATATCTGTAGCTGATTAGCTTTCTCGCATTAAGTCAATGGAGAACAAATTTCCCTTTTACCTGCTTATTGAGAAATAATTCATGAAACTCCAGGAGGTGTTTGATGTAAGCTGGTGATACAGGAATGCAAAGCCATTCCATAAGCCATACCTGCTCTGTGATGAAAAATGCCGGTCCCTAATGCTGTCAGGTCAAAACATGCAGCACCATTCTACAGTTAGCCTGAGTCTCTCACCAAATTGGAAATCCTCCCCTTTCTCTGCTCACAGTGCATAGTGACAAGATGGAAGAAAATCCACACCTTCCAACCCATTAACCTATCTATTAGGCCGTAATCTCTCTAGAGACCTACCAAACAACAAATTTCCATACACTAATCCACCATCCTAGATGACCTCCACCCTGAAAAATCTACATTCAGGACAGAGAATTTAGACCCCTGGTCCTTGGCCTCTGGTAGTACTGTCAACAAAAGGACAACGGTAGGTTAACTGAAAATTTGATTCATTTCGCACAAACAGCAAACAGTGGTCAAAGTATAATGATTTTCTATCACTTCTAACCTGGACCAGATTAAAACCAGCAAGGAGGTGAAAGTTTCCCAGTCCCGCAGTCCCTATGGTCCCATGACTTTTGAGCTCCCAAAACAGCATTACTGTGTAAAGTCCATCAAATGCCTCTCCTTGCCGTGTTGCTTAAGAGAACAATAGGTCAATTCAGCACAGAACTGCTCCTGGGCTCAGTGACACGGTAAATTGTATTTTTGAAGGCTGACATAACTTAGAGAAACCCAATGAAGGAGATGCAATAAAGTTACTAATTACTGCTCCTTCAAAACTAAGTAACATACTAACTTGCACGTTAAAGTGAGAATTACTGACAGGTAATGAATTGCAAACTGACACAGCTCTTTCTGTATCTCCTTTGTTGATGGAGTCAACTCTACCCATACTAAGGTATTTCCATGGAAATAACACTGTTCAGAGTTGAGCTAGGAAAAAAAAAAGAAAGTACACAAATGCCAGGGAGCCTCTTTGAAGCTGGAAAGGAACACGTATAACTAAAACCAGGTTCCTGAGTACAGCTGAAATTTAGTAGTTGTTGACTTCCAGCAAATCTGGAGTCATTTCTCCCTTGACTATGTGTGAAATACTTCATTTATATTACTGCTAGTAAATGTCCTTACGACTGTGGGACAAGCAAGTATCAATGGAATACTCTATTTATACCCGTAAGTATTTAGCTGGAGACTAACTATATCCATTCATAAACTGGATCTGGACTACAAACTGATAGTCACCAGCAGCTGGTGAATTAAGAAGGACAAAGAGGGCTACAAATGTCAGCTGTCTAAGATGTGAGGTACCTGTGTACTGCTTACCACCATTCAAGGATCAGTGCATTGTTGTATTAGGAATGTAAAGAACAGCAGAAATAAAATCCATCCCCCAAATGGGATTATGACCACGTTAGCAAAAGAAAAGAAAGGGGAAACAGGGTAACAGTAAAACAAACAAGTTATTATACATTAAGCAAATTGTTCACAGCTTGTACTGTGATCTTTGTCAACGGGTGAGACAGGGGAAGTCGCTCTTATGCCAAGGAGGTTTTTATGAGCACTTTTGGCACACAGAGCTGAGAGAAAAATCAACTACAGCACAGTGCTATAGTTATGATGGTAACACTGATCATGAGACTACAGAGAAAGCTGTGTGAGTTCTCAGTACCCTACGTGAGCCAAAGAATTCTACTTCATGCAAGCTCCTGGTTGGGTTCAGATTTACACAGCTCCCTGGTCTTTGAATGGAGAGCAAATGAAAAAAACACTCCCGGTAAGTAGTTCTGTGAGACTTCCAATACCACCCATTCCACAATGCCATAAGACCCAACCTGAAGGCCCAGTCAGGGAAATTCAACTGTAATCAGCTACCTGTAGTGGAATAGAGATACACTCAGACAACTGGCGCACACACGGAGACCACAGACCTGGATTTCTCCACCATTCAGGGAAACTCACCTGAAAGAGTGGCACAACCTCAGATACTCCGTGAGGATCTCCAGGGTCCCGGAGGAGGATGCACAGGTAGTAGATAACTTTTTGCTACAAGACAAACAGACAAAACCATCGGAGTTTGAAAATGCTATCGAAGTACCTGGAGCTATCACAGAAGGAGAATCTGTTTCAACTCAGTGGGCTGAAGGCCAGTCACCCCAGGCCACAGTCAAGTCTACAAATTTATATCTTTAGCTTTCCTCCCTTCAGACAACAAAAAAAAAATCATTTTACCTGTGTTTTTTTCTATTAAATTTTTAAACTGAAAAGACTGCAGACATGCTGGAAGGGTAAGGTCTGCTTTTCTACAGGAGCTTTGCAGAAAACCCCAGAAATTGGAAAAATAATCTCTTGCGTTGCCTACCTTCTTACCTCCATCTTGACTAATTACGGAGTTTAGCATCAGGATTTGCAAGAACAGAACAAGGCAAAGAACTAAACCCACTAGCTCAGTGTCAGTGGCATTATCTAAGGGATGGACGTGGCTTTCTGACGTTATTTGTTTGGCTTAAGTTCTCCTTTAAAGGTGAGAGAATAGATAAGAGAATAAAGAGAGAAATCTGAAACAAAGCTCCTGATGTCAGTAAAGCTATGGATGATGCTGTGTTTAATTGCTCTGGTAAATCACGCTCATGAAAATACACTGGCTGTGAGTGTGCCCACAGATACACAAGAAGTAAGACTGTGTATAATTACCATATGGATGGCTTCATTGATAACCACATCCTTCACTTGACTCATCTCAATGAAGGTGGTGCTCTCTTTCCCTGAAGCATAGGATGAAGTCACCTGAATGCCGAGTGAGCCGATGACCAATAGCGATTCCTGGTCAATTTTCACAAAGTGCAGGTACATGATCAGGCCAATCAGCGTGATGAAGATAGCAGCGGAAAGCACCATACTATTCTGTAACACAAGCAAAGCAAAGACAGACCTCTGGTCTTACAATTAATTGAACGTGGCTTTATACAAAGTAATATTGCACAGTAAATGATAATATTAAAGCTACAGTTACAAGCCAGTTTTACTTAGGTTGACTCCTTTCATTCACCTGGCTAACCGATATAAGTGTAATGAGATTTAAACCAGTCTTCACAGTATGGTTTCAAAGAATTGGGAGCTGAAACTGAAAACTGCAAGAAAGTTCTATTCCCTTGTAAATTTAGTGCAGAAATCTCAACCAAAACCCAGCTAATTCCATCAACGACAGCATATTATAATAAATGTCTACAGAGAGATGTCACAAATGTCACTGACAGAGAAGTGTTGTGAAATGTTTACCGGAACTGAGGGTGGAGTCTCAGAGGTGAAGACAAATCTTTTAGGTAAAACCACTGGCCTAGTGGTTTTCTTCTTATGAACTGCAAGTCTAAACTTGTTCAAACCTCTTCCTGCCTTAAAATACCAATCTAGAGAACATTCGCTTTCTCCTGTGCTTTGTCGGAGGACGAACGTCTTTTGCATGCTGCAATCTCGGGACTGCTGTTAGGTAAAACAATATATAACTGATGAAAACTATAGGCAACAAACATTAAGTCATCTGAAGACCTGGTAATAAATCCTAAAGGTTTGCAACCTACAGCCTGTTCCTGGGACATGTTTTAGAGAGCTCCAGGCTGTATACTCATGCATCAAAGTTATAACTGACACTTCCTAAGGGACCAGAACTGCATGGCCCTACCACTCAAGCTGGGCCTGTACCATATAAGGTAAAGAAGCCATGGCCACATTCAAACAAAGATACAGGACTTCTCTGAAAGTTTGTTATCATGGAAAAAAAAAGAAACACAACAAACAGTCATGAATTACAAACACTGAAATCCATACAGAGAGAGATTTTCAGGTCTGGTTTCCTGGCAGAAAGGAAGAATTGCAGTCACTTCCGTATGAGCTGCATGAGCACATGTAAAACCAGGCAGGAGGACAGCGGGTGGTAACCACTGGCTGGGGTGTATGCTTTTGTAACAAATAAAACTCAAACACAGCTTCCCTTCTAACTAGATGTACGCAAACCATCTTTTTGTATCAGAAATGTGCCATCCGACTCATGTTGCAATCTCTGTCTTCATTCCTTGGGAAAGATTATTGAAAAAAGTGAAGTGCAACAGTCATAGCGTTGGTCACAGTGACCAGCTTCTCCAGTCAACCTCCTGACTTCAATCTGGAGATAACTGGTCTGGGTCTAGAAATTGGTCCTTCCCTGCAAGTATGGGTCACAGATCATACATCCAAACTTAATACTTTTGGATTTATCAGCAACTTATGAAACCTGTACTGCCAAGGTCTTACTGCCTTGGCTGAGAAACATGAGCAAGTAAATGACACTCACAGTGCAGTGCTCTCTGAGCAGGAAAATCCCTTTGGGGATGAGCAATCGCTCACCTTCTTCAATGTATCAGTTATTCCAGACTCCCGCAACTCATCTCTCCAAGTAAACATCTGTTATTTGGACTCACAAGAACGCGCTAGGCATCACTCAACAGCCCTACGTACATCCACTCTACCTGGCAAGGGGCTACAAACCAACAGAGGCATCTGAGAAGCCACCAAGAGTACCCAGGCCTCAGCCTTCGGGGCTCCCTCTTTTTCATCACATGCTCATCACCATCTGCCACCTTGGCATTCCCAGAGCATGGAGGAAGCCCAGGATACACGGAGACCACCGTTCCACCTTCCTTGGCCAACGCTGCCCACTCCGTAGGAGCAGCTGGGCAAAGGCTGCACGGCTCCCTCCAGGCCGGTGGGCTTTGGGGACACATACTCCCACCCTCCCACCGACCCTCTCGGACGCCAACTACAGCCCCTTGATGCCCC
>VZSZ01000924.1:92585-111909 GCA_013398815.1 Ibidorhyncha struthersii | reverse complement strand
AGAACGCATACAGCACGCGAAAGCCGCCGAAGCAGCCTGCGCCTCTTCCTTATTCCCCTCCTTTCACAGGATCCGCTGGGGATGCCACAGTTAAGCCACAGACCACAGGTTGAACGGCACTGCCCTAGATTAGGTTGGTACCAAAGGTTAGGCATGTGTCAGTGCACAAAAGCCGTGACTCCGACCTGCGACCTGCAGCAGTCAGGCTCCATTTCCTCCCAGATCTGAAGGCTTTGCCTTGCCAGAAAGTCATTTTTTCCCCCTGTAGATGCATTAGAGTCTTAACCTTGACCTACCCCAGCAGCGAGCCCTTCCCGCAGCCTGAGCGGGGTTATCAGATGTTACAGACCCGGTGGGGAGCGGGAGGAAAGGCTGAGCACTGGAAAAAGCATTTTCACCTGCATAAAGACAGGTCGCATGTCTAAAGCATCTCAGTTCTGGATCTCCCAGCCTGAAGTTCAAACTAGCGTTGCTTCGCAGCAGACCTGGCTCCATCTTCTGTCACCCACGTAAGTCCCATTTCCAGAGGAGGGGACAACCCACGTCCCTCATGACTCCCAGATGCAGGACGGTTTAACAACAAGCTTTCACTACCCTCTTTCAGACTTTTTTTCAGCATCACTTACGTCTCTATAGAACTGCCATAAAAAAACTCAAAAAAGCCGCTTTAATACACAGACCTGTCCCTTCTTTCCTTGAGTACTCTGTGTGCCATCAAGCTGATGTACAAGGACTGCACATTTGAACAGTGAGCACATCACACACACGCGGATGCTAAATGCGTTTCGGATAGCACCTTACTGCCTTGCGTTTCACCCCACCACGTACCCTATTAGGGCCCCATCTCATGTCCTCTGAAGAGCTATATATACATGTATCCAAGCGTGTAACACACACGCACTCGTCCTCTTGCCCTCGGCAGTTCCCATCCCAGCGCAGGGAACGCCGTCTTACTGTAAGACACAGACTGTTCAAGGAAAAGGTCCGGCCAGTTCCTGCGTAGGACTAGTAGCATCCCTAGAACCATCGGAGTCCAAAAACGAGCAGCCCACTTTCAAAAGAAACTTTTACTCATTCAGTGAATCCACATACTGCAAAAACTGTGCTGCATCCTACACACTGTTCAGTTGGGGCCACAAATCACTTAAAATAAGGCTCAATTCTAGATCATTCTAGTAGCGGAACATTGATTTCATTAGAGGTTAAATTAGATATGCTCTCCTTTTAAGGTCCTCTCTTCTATTAAAACAAGAACATTGCCAGAGTAACTTACAGAGAACTTGTTGTCAGTGAGATAAAGCCCTGGGAGCTTCAGGTTTCCATAGACTGTCAGAAAAAAGAACATGACTTCGTTATATTGCAGTTATCCAAGAGGCTGATGGGGTTTAGTTTCCTCCCTTTCAGATTGTTTCAGGCATTTCTTTTCTTTGGAGTTACAATTCTGATTGAAAACACTGTTCTGCCATCTGGTAGATGCCCCATGCTGTGAGGAAACAATATCTTGGTTCTCCTGCCAGCAGGGATATCCAATAGTTCAGTTTATGAAAACTTAAACATTGTGGAATTCATTTGCAAAAAGATGCAGTTAGCAAGACACAATTCTAACAGCCTCCCAGCCCATGGAAATACTGTTCAAAGTGAAGTTTTGGCACAATGTTTTAGGAGAAACAAAAGTCCAGGCATGCCCACAAGAACTACCAGCTGATAAACACCATTAAAACAAGTCTTGGATGAAGAAGAATTGATAGCCGGTCTTATTAATTCCAAGGGGGGCAAATTTATCCCTGGGGAGGCAGCACAGTTTCCCCGTTACAGCCCTTCATAGTCCAGCCCTCACAATGCCTTTTACAGCACTTTCTGGGAAAAATAGCAGGGGCGCTGGTCCCATAAAAACCACAAGAAGCATCACAAGAGGTACAAACACCCCAAATGTTTAAAAGGCTCGTGGTAACAGCAAGTTGCTTTGCTCGCAGAGCGCCGGCTGGGTTCAGGAACGTGCACCTTTGATTTCTCCTTCAGCTGACCTCCCTGGCTCCCTTCCTCACTCACCAGCTAAAAGAGGCCGCGTCTGCCTTGCCTGAGGGACTCGCTGTGGCGCTGAAATCATCCCAGCTTTAGAGAAGACGCAGCTATAGAGAAGCTATAGAGAAGCAGCTGTATGCAGCTATAGAGAAGGTCCTTGCGAATCAAGAAGGACACACACAAGACCAGGTAAGGGAAACAGACTATTCTACCTGACACAGCTGGAAAAAATGCCAAGAACTCACCCTTTGCCCCAGCTCGCTCACTATTCAATGGCTTGCCCATTGCTAATGGCTGAATGTCCTCCTACAAAATCATTGTCTGATGTGCAAACAACTTAATTCTGTCTTCCACCTTTTCTAAGAGAAATAGTTTGGGTTTTGTGGAGCTTGGAAATCAATGCTCAGATGTGGAAACCAGCGCAGGAAAACACAGGTCCCATAGCAAAACTATCTGAGCTGGGGACACAGAGTTCTCATCTCACTCAGAGCCTTAACTTTCTACCACTCAAGATCCATGAACTTACATGGCTTTGCTGAACCTTCTTCCTCTTAGTGTACACTAAGTGACACCTTACGTAAATTCTGCCATCTCTGTGCTGGGGTTTGCACTATGTTTCTTTTCTAGCACATGATGCATTATACGGCTTAACCCCCTGAGCCGTAGGAAGCGCTCCGAGAGCCAGGACTCCCTGAACCGGGACAGTTCAACACAGCAAGAGACTTTCCCCGAGGTTAAACAGCAGGGCCCACACGTAAGGTCAAGCAGTCTCACTGGGTGCGTTCAAGTTTCCACGTGCAATGGGGTGATGCAGAGTCATGCTGCATCCAGCAACAGGAACTCACCAGGTTTCGTTTTGCTCTCCCTCCATGCAAGGCTCTCTGGTGATGGAAGCTGAACAAGGAGCAGTTTCTCTCTGCTGCTTCAGCAGAGAGGCTCTGCGATTCTTCAGACTTCCCTAGGGAAAAACATAATTGCATGTGGTGAAACCACTGTCTGTACGATAGATATCGACAACAGGTTAAGCAAAGGCATTTAAAACACGTTATTTATTTTGCACTCAGTTGTCCTGTAGGAGATCTTCACCACTTCTCGGAAGACCGAAATGAAAGAGATGATGCTGGAGTCCAGGACAAACGCTGCCCTCCTCAATGCTCTTACAATTTCCAAAATAATTGGGGTCAAGCTAGCCAAACCCCAAGACTGGGGAGTAATGTAAAGGGATCCGGTGCTTCTGATTACTGGAGCAGCAAAAGTAAGGGCCTCAGCAACGGCCTGAGATGGAGACGACACACTTAGAAGGCCCAGATGACATCCACCCTCTCATCTATCAAAAAACAACCAGTATTACGTTAACCCACACCACCTCCACCTAAAGGTATGAGGCAAGAGTGCAGCAGTAGAGGGAAGAGCAGACGGGTGTGTAGAAAGCCAGCTTGCAGTCTGAAAACCAGCAGAAAGGTGAACTGGAAGACTGGGAGAGCAGCCAAGAACCCGTCAGGTTGTTCCCTGCAGTGCAGGCAAAGCTGTCTAGGGCTCGGAGCAGGAACCTTCCCGAGCCGCCTCCGCCTGCCCTTGTGCTAGGGTAGGTACGCTGCTGGAAGAGAAGCCGGGGCTGGGAAACCCTCCAGGTGAGACAGGCAGCCAGGAGCCAGGCAAGTCCTGTTTCTGCTGATGCAGGGCGAGGGCAGCAGAGAGCTGCAGCATGCCCTGAACTAGGAACGCGCTTTGAAGACTTGGGGAGATCAGGGAGGTTTGATGGGAGGCAAGAGCTGCGCTGAAGCTCTTGGTACCACACTGGAGAATTGTTTTCAGAAGGCCACAGCACTTTGAAGGCCATTACCTTCGGAGATTGTCAGGCAAAGTCTGCTGAAAGAGACTGACAGATGGGTAGCGTAGGACAGGACCCAGCAAGGAGTCGTCTTCTGCCACGGCCCTGCCTCCATCACTCTGCTCTGGATCCAGACACCCAGTGCTGCAGGACCAGCTCAAGGACACCCAACGTTCCTTCAGACTGTGGCCTCGGAGAAGGCTGCTCTGAGGAGCACCAACAACTGCTGCAGGTGACAGGAAGCCGCAGCGTAAGGGGGAAAGAGGGCTTTAAGTTGATGTGACCAGCTAAAACTATTTCTGCCACTGCTACACCAAGGACCACCCACTCCCAGCAAGGGGAAGTGGTGGAGGAGAGGAAGACAGGAACATAAGAAAGCAGAGACTCTGGACAGTGGAGACAGATGGGGCTGTCAGCAAACATCTTGTGGACCTTGCACAGCAATGAATGGCAAAGACCACAGGCTGACTTGTCCCCACAGTGGGCTCCAGAGAACACCGCACTGCAGCTCCTAAAAGAGGAACACCCGAGCTCCACAGTACAGAGCTTCTCAAGCAGTTTGCTGGAAGCCCAAGGGCTTTGCTTGACTTCAGTGAGGAACAGAAATCAAATCAATGCATGCCTCACCCTTGAATCATCTTTTCTCGTGCCTGTGTCTGCCCCGGGGAAGGCAATCATGGCTTCATGTCAGGTTAATAATGGAGTAAATGCCATGGAAGATCAACAAGATCATTTCCGTTGCAGTAGATGAACACTTGCAGATGGGGCACTTGAGTGTCACATGTGGCCTCTGGTCCCCAAAGAGACAATGTTAAGCTGTGACACACTGCAGAGCACGAAAAGGAATTGCACCTAACAGCGGGGACTCAACATAAGGGCCTGATCCTCCAAATCCTCCATATACCGGCATGTTTTCCACTCAGCAGAAATCCAAACAGGACCAGGACAACAGAGAAGCACGTAGCTGGAGGGCCCTGGTCCACATGCAGACCCCAGGATGCCGCTGAAACGAGAGCTGTAAGCTAGCAGCAGGGCTGCAGAGGAGCGGGGTTTCTTGCCTGTCGACAGGCACAGGAGACGGGGTTTATGCTTGGAGATCGCCAGAAGGATCCTGCCCCATGTCTTGATGATGCAGCGTTTGCACAAAGGCTGCAGTTACTGATGCGGCTGCCCAGTGCCACAGCGCTCGTTCACTCCAGCCAACACGACTCCCCTTCTCTTCCCCAAACATGTTTCTCTGCTTCCTCCTACGCCCTTCCCACGCCCACCAAACTTCTTAGAGCTGATTTTATCTCAGCTTTAAGTATGTGGCATTTATACAGTAACAAAAATCACAGAAATGACCAGGCAAACCTTTGCTCTAGATCTGCAATCTCCAAATTTTCAGTGTTCTGATATTGCAGGCAGGTCTACCACTGAGCAGGAGCTCCAAGCACTGATATTTTGACCTAGTATCTAAAGCTACACTTTAGATATTAAACATTGTCTCATTAATTATAATTACCGATGTTATCTCAGCCAAACCACCTGACACTTCTGCTCACATTTGTCTGTGCCACGTTACAAGCCACATGAAGGTGTATTGTGCAGATAGAGCTGTTTTACCCACTTAGGTGACGAAATATAACCTGCCTCATGAGACTTTCACCATCACCACTATAACTGGCCTATTCAGGCACTTCACACCCATGAACTGACAATTTGCATCATTGACACTTCCCCTGAGGAGGCAGCCACTGTCTATATACAGGCCAACATTCAGAAAAACGTAGGACTAATTTCTTTATTCCTGGTTCCTGCAAAAGACCCCATTTCATCAGATCTTCAGAGGACAGACAAGCACATCCATTCTTTTCCCTACACACATCACAACCGACAAAAGACAGCTGCTAAGCAGCTTCAGGTTTAGTACAAGACCTCGAACACTTCAAAATTGCAATTTACCCTTTGAAGGGAACAAGATCAAAGGAGGGACCATGAGTTCGTTAGATGAAAGGTTCCCAGGTGACGCTAGAATATGAAGCTTATGTCACACAGACAAATGCGCAAAAAGGCTCTCAGCAGCGCACGTGGTAAAACAAGAGGCAAAAGCCACAATTTGTAGCTGGGGAAGTTCAGAGCGGACATTAGAAGTGCTTCTTCATTAGAAGCATAATGCAATACAGGATCCAACACGCAGAGAGGCTGTGCGAGATCTCTATCCCTGGGAGTTTCTCCAAGACTCAGCTAGACAAAGCCCACAGCTGACCTGACCTGGCATTGCTAACAGTCCTGTCTCCAGCAGCAGGCTGGACTACCTGACCTCCAGAGGTCTTTTCAGCCAACGACCCCATGATAAGTCTGACTCAAGTAAGGAGGGGGATTCCTTCTGACCTCAAAGCTGAGAAGTGATAATTTTCTACATTTTTGTCAGCTTAACAGCACATTTTCAAAAACCATTGATGACGTCCTGCTCCCACTGCCTTCATGGCTTTACTGTGGACAATAGAGAAATGAGACCCAAGGTCTCCTGCATTCACTGGCTAAAAACAAGGTGAGTCAATCAGTTTAACAGCTTTAGAAGACTTCAGATAATTCTTACCTGTGCCTCAGTTTCCTCCCCCACTGATCTTGAAAACAGACAACAGGAAGCATAATTGACGGTTTCAAACCAGTTTTTGAGATCTGAAGATGAAAAGGCAGAAACGGAAAAGCAAAGCATTAACTAAAATTTTCATTATTTGTTATTGCTATTAAAAAACCCAAATCTCCCCCGGCCAGGCTCAGAGTCCTGCATTGTTGGGCCCTCTGCAAGTATAAAAATAAAAGGCAGCTCCCATCTTGAAAATCACAGCAAACTTGAGAAGCAGCGTGTTTCACCATCACGTATTTGCTGTAGCCAGGCAAGGGCTGAGGGCAGCAGAGCATGTCTTACTCCTTGGGTAGTTACAGCACCCATGCTGTAGGGTTGGAGAGATTTGCCACGAAAACATCACAGCGGAGTGATGTTTTCACATCACAGACCCCACGTCCTGCTTCTCTGGTGCTTCTTCACAACATCTGCGATGCTGTGGAGCAGCCCAAGAGCAGGCGCTGGCGTGCTGAGCCCCACCACCCATGCATGGACTTTCCAACCGTGCTACCGACCGCTAACACAGCCGCTCTTCGTACAAAGCCAACACAAGCTGCCTGCTGGCACTGGCTGATGCCGCACATGCCAACCTGGGGAACAGGGCCCCTGACCTGGGGAGCAGGGGCTGAACACCTGCCCCACCACCCTCTTTCCGAGCAGCTCTACGGCTAAATCCAGGCTGAGGATGTGTTTCACATCCCCGCTGTGGATCACCAGCAAGGCCCATGCTTGAATCCGCATCCCCGGCAGCACAGAGGCATCTTGGCGAGCAGGGCTTTGTCACGGGGTTTGCAGGAATAGCTCGGTCTCTGGCCAGGACTTTCTTGGCTCCCAGAAGCTCAGCGGTGCGTCCGGGCCGTTGCGGTGGCAAGCAGGATTATCCAGCTCAGAATTCGCCGAATAGGCGTGCAAGGGCATGGGAACAGGAGCGGTGCCTGCAGGCTGATGGGCTGAGCCCACGTCTCAACAACGGGGCAGATCCCCACAGACTTCCAACCCCCGTGTCCCTCAGCACCCCGCCATGCCGGGTGGTGGCATCCCTGTCCGCCGCTGCTGTGGGGNGACCCCCACAGCCTTCCACCCCCCGTGTCCCTCAGCCCCCCGCCATGCCGGGTGGTGGCATCCCTGTCCGCCGCTGCTGTGGGGCAACGCACCCCGAGGCCAAAGCGCTCGGGGATGGACGCCCTCCGACAGCGCCCTCTGGGACACCCCGCCAGGTCTGTCCCTCGTGGGGGGGACAAACAGCAGCCCCCACACCCACCCCAGGGCCATCAGGTCCCTGGACGTGCCCCCAGGCCCCTCACCTGCCTCCCTCACCTGCCTCCCTCACCCCGCCCCACACACACCTCCCACCCCTCCCGCTCCCAGCCACTCCCCATTGGCCAGGCCAGCACCTGCGGTGCCCCGATTGGCTCCCTCAGCTGCTCGTCATGCCCCTGGGGTATTTATGTGGGGCGAGGCCCAGTTCTCCCCATCTTGGCGGTGCTGAGGAGCAGAGCAGCAGGTAAGGCAGGGCTGGTGGGGAGGTGGTTATGGGGTTTGTGGCTTGCTTCCCCAGGGGCTCCGTAGCCCCTCGTCCTGGTGGCCCTTTGCAGCCCTCCCGAGGGTGGAGGCCAGGCTGGGAGCTGGCTCCATCCTTCCAGGGAGCACTGAGATTAAAATGTACCTGCTGAGGGGCTGTGTTCCCCCAGTTGTGGCCACAGGGTGTTTCCAGCTCCCTGGGAAAGCACGGTGCCGTGTGTGGCCTCTGCTGCTTTTACTTATCTGTGGGTGGGGGGTGTCTTGGCTTTTTGAGGCTGAAGGTGACATGGCGGTGTGCTGCATCTGCTGTGCCTTCAGGAAGAGCTGAAAGGCTTCAAATCCTTCCCTAAAGGATTCTTCCTAGCCCTGAGGTGACTCCTTGGTAACACTATGGGTCTCTGATCTGTGTTTGAGCGGCTTTGGGTCTGAAAGCTCTCTTCTGCTTATTGTCTGGTGAAGATCAAAGCTGTGTGAGGGAGTCCAGAGGAGGGGGCTCTCCCACCCGGCCATGGAGGGACAGCATGTGATGTGCACCCTGGCCATCACCACTGACTTGTCTTGATGTTGGGGGAATCGGTATGTCCCTCGGGAGGCAGACGGAGCAGTTGGGCATTCCCTTCCTGTTGACAGTGCCGCCAGACCTGCCTGTAGCTATTTCACATGATCATTTGGTGTAGGTATGATAATAGTGTTAATGAGGGGGGTGGCTTGAGTGACAAGGTAACTTCTCTCTTGCTCAAGAGCACTGTGTCTCTGCAGAAGGAGGCTGCAGCCATGCACGGCTCTGCCAGCTTGCTGCAGGGAGCCCTTGGCAAACTAGCTTAGTGTTTGTCAAGGCTAACAGGATTCTTAAATGTGGTTGTGACTACCTGAAACTGTGTATGGCTGTGAAGGACTTCAATTACTGAAGCTGGTTCTGCTGAAACTTCCAGATGAAAACGTGTGAGCAGCATGCTGCTTGCTTTGCAGGACACAGTTTCTGTCTGAAGCAGAGAGGTCTGCCCTCATTGAAAAATTGGTAAATGGAAAGTACTGGAAAGCCCCGAAGCTGTTTATTAAACTCCCTCCCCTCTTTCCTAAAGTATCTCCAAATTCAAGTAGCTTGGACAGCTTATATGCTCACAGTCCCAAGGAGTTACTGACCTACTAAAGGCCACTGGCTGTGGCGCTTAATTTCCATTGGAAGTGAGTGTGGGGAAAACCCTGCCTCCATCTGCAAAAGTGGCTTTAATCTTTGAGGTTCCCTAATGCTGATGGCTTTTCCAGAAAGGTTAGATGTGCACCTCTGGCAGCAATTCTGAAACTAGTGTCCTACGGTCGAAGCTGAAAACTGTCTGATCCTCCTCCTAAAACTAACTCTGCTCTCAGAGCATTTGCAAATGACCCCCTCGGCTGTGGCAGTGCATTCCCCGCTGCAGCAGACACCCTGTGACCCAGTTCTGCCGACTGCATTTATGGTAACTGGGGTATCAGTGGCAAATCTCAAAAAGAATGTAAATAAGTGCTTTAACCACAAATTAATACTTCTGCCCTGACTACTCCTCCATGCTCATATCTAAAGCACTAAATTTAGCTTTGTTTTCCTAAATGCTCATTAAGGAATTGCCAGTTAAGCTATTGAACCAGGCACGCTAGCTATGGCTCAATCGGCCTGCCCAAGGTAAAAGCTGTTTAGAGGAGGGAAAAGCTTCCTGAAGAACATCCTGCCTCTCTGTCTGCAGGACAACGTAACAGCAGGGTAGCTTCGTGGGGCAGAGCTGCTTTTGGTAGGAAAAAGAGAAGCCTTACACAAGTTTAAAGAGCTAGTTTTATGTATGCTGGTCACTGTCAGAGTGACAGAAATCAAGGGAGGTGCTCACCCCAGCAGGAAAGGACTTGCTCTTCTGCCAGGCTGGCGTGTTGCACCGGCTGTGACGGTCTGACCGAGGCACAGAAAACAGATTGCAGCTTGGCAGTTTTGGTGCTGCTGCCCTCGCTGTTTCACCGAGTTCAGACTTGTGACAAATTGGGCAATGATCAGCAGTTAAGCTATTGTGCCATGCTAGAAATGTGCACGGAAGAGTTTAATCTTTCTGAAACTGCCTGTTTCAAGAACTTTCTCCAGCAGTGACCTAATATTTCTGATGTAGCAATGGTATGAAGTCATCTGATCATTTTTTTCATACAAAGCAAACTGTAACCAAAGCAAACGGTGATGCTGTTTCTGTTCTGCCTGGTGGTTCCCATGCACATGGGGTCTGCCTGCTGGGACTCCCACTTGCAAATACCCTGGCTTGGAGCTGTGCCTTTCTCCAAAGGATTCTGAAACAACTGATATAGAGTTGCTAAGCACTGTGCTTTCCTGCAGTCTCTGAAAGCAAAACAAGGTCTGCTCAGCACTTTTGCAGGGGAGAGACTAGAAAGAGAAAATAAAACTATGCTGTGGGCTCATGAAGATTTGCCCACACCACAAATACTGGCATTGCAACACACCCCAATTCCTCCTCCACAGAGAAGAGTAAACCATGTTCTAACATGACTGTGCTGCAAGGATTGTCACAGGCACAGTTGCATCCATAATTAAGATGGGCTCCTTGTACTTCAGAGGTCGATTCTAACCTTATACTAGTTTTTACATCAGCCAAGGAGTTACTCCTGACTTAGGTAGCAACTACAGTCCTCTCTTTTTGCTGCAGCGTGTCTGTCTGTGTGTTAACCCTGACACCAAGGCCAGTAACACACTCTGCAGTTTGAGGTTTTTCATTCTTGTCTAAAAGTAAAATAACTGAGCAAAGGGATTGTTTGTAATGGTGTTGAAATAGTTGTGCTTTGCCCTGTGACAGGGCTGCAGACTGATCCAGGCTACTTGGCTTCAAAAAAAATCAACAAACTTGCCCTAAAGCAGAGCGAGAGCAAACCCTGTGGACTTTGGGACTGAGACTTTATGTTCAAGCCCTGCTTTTGTTGGGACCAGTCTTCTAGAAGTTTTCCCAGGCTGATAAAGTTGCAGCTGTATCTTTGCTGTGCTGTTAAACCAGGCAGCCCCCTGGGCAGGGTGGTTACCAGGAGTGTGCAGAAGAGCGCTGGCTCCAGGCCTCTCACTTGAGAGGCTGAAGGTCCTAACTCCTGCGACACCTTTTGCTGTAGACGTGTAGCACTCTGCATCCCTGCCTTGCTTGAATCTCACTAAAATGATGACTAATTGCAGAGTTAATGCAGCAATATCTGACGTCCTGCCAAGTTACCTCCTGCGATGCCTCCCCTAGCTCTAGCCATAGTCAGTCCAGGGCTAACAAATGCTTTTCTTGCTGTTTCTTCTCCAGCTCTGTTACTGTTTCCACAGCAAAATAAAAACCTTACACAAGTCAAAGAACACAAGAAACAAGACAATGGTCTCTGTCACAAATCAGATGGCAAGTTTTTTTGGTTGGAGTCTGCCAGTGAGCCTGGAGCAGTGCATGGCTTGGGAATCCAGTTTGTGAGGAATTCTGGTTTGGGAGCTTTCCATTGGAAAATGCCATAGCAATTCTAAGAATAGGAATTAACTGGCAAGGGAGGGAAAAGCAGACACTGCACCAAAGAACAAATATGTTGAAATTCCTGCTGTGCCTGACTAAGGCTGAGAAGTAATCCTGGATTTAACATACAATAACTGAAGTGTCCAGATACTGACCTAGGTCTATGCTGGGGAAGCTGATACACATTCAAGATACTATGTAATTTTTATACTTGAACTTCTTTAATCCCATTATGTAATGAGAATACTTCTGAGACTGGGTTTCAGAGGAAGTGAGGAGAGATTTCCTGCCTATTGGTCAGTAGGATGGGAATGCAAGTTTCAAGGTAGCCAGCGAGAATGCTGCAGCTGCAAAACCTGGCTCACTGTTGTAGGAGAACTTTGAAGGATTTCCGTAGCCTTCCCTGAGCTGTGAGCCTGCCAGTGCTGCTGGAGTTGGCAGTAGCGGGGAAGTTGATAAAAGTTCCCCACTATGGACACAGGCCTAGCGGGATGACCCTGAGATGACTCTCATCTCAACATCCTTTGCAAAGGATACTCCAGAGTGAGCCTTCGGGGGACAGGGGCTATGAACACTGAATGCTCTTTAAGAAGGTAAAATATGCCTATTGGTGTCTCAGCATCTCTGCTCACTCCCTGGCCATGACATCTTTCTGAAGGGGAGCTGAAGTCCTGCCAATCTTTTTTTCTTTTTTTTTTGTCTTTCCTCAAAGAGGAAAATGGATTCAGTAATTTCAAAACCTATCTCTGCTTCAGACAAAGTGGGGGAAATCTGAGGGCTTTTCTCCCTTAAAGGGTATTAAGCAAGTTCAGACAGCTTTTTCAAAATACTTACTTCTGGTTTTAAACTCCACTATTAAACTGTTTGAGCCTGCCACATTTTGAAAATTAAAACTAAAATACTACATATACTACTGTCCTAACAAGCCTGCAGCTGCGTTTCAGCAAGGCTTGTTAGAAGGACAGTAATCTGTCACGCTGGAGTGAGACAACATTCAGCAATTCCCACCATTAGCCCCCCTTCTGCAGCGTGCATCTTTCCTTCAAGTATTCCAGTCCTTGGAAAAAGCCCGTGCAGTGGGAAGCTGAACCAGAAGTATCTCTGGTAGAGAAAATGCACGACAGAGAAGATAGTTCTCATCCACTTCGAACCTGCAACTTTGAAACCCGTCATATGTTATCTACAATAAAATAAGTAGGATGGTTATTTAGTTTAAAGTATTTGGCTGTTTGGGAATTGAGGGAGGTGACTGAGTGCAGTCTTTGTCCTATGTAAATATTTGCACATCTTAAATCATGGAGCCTCTCAAATATCTTCACATCCTTGCAAGAAAGATTAGTGATGCCACACTAATGTTCCTAGGACATGCTGAATGATGGGTCCCAACTTTTGCTCTCAGCTTTTCACCAGTTTTGCTAAGACTTTAATTCACTGGAGGAAATTAAGTTGTACTCATGTTGTTACGCTCTTGTTTTTCTTTTCAGCTGCAGTTGAATTCAGTATGGCATCAGAAAAGACCACAAAAAAAGATCTGGTAAAGGCTGAGGAACAGCACCAAGCGGTAGGTGCCAGGGCGGCTAGTACTCTAACATGCAAGAGTTAGACTGCCTGCTGACAGATGCGCTGGTAAACTAACTTCTGTGGGCACCTCAGAACCAGGCTGGGAGTAGCAGAAAGATTAACCATACAAAGCTGTAGCTAAATCTAAACTGAGTTAATATAGAAGCTAAGTTTTTTTCCTGAAGAGGAAGCCTCAGGTCTGGCTCAAGTAATGCAATTAATTCTTAAACATAAGCTGTTACAGGTCCTATTTCCACATCTGGGTTTGGTGCTGAAACCCAGTGTGACTCAGAATTCATGATCCCAGAGCTCAAACTTCTAATCCCAGCTTGTCGCTGACTTGCCAGTGGCTTTTGGATGAGTCCCTTCAACTCTTGAGTTGAAGAAGAATGAGGAGATGAACTGGATGTCCCCCTAGAACCTTTCTGGATAGATGCATGGCTTGTAGTCACCCACCAGCCTGAGGCAAGTTTCTAATGTCACTTATTTCTCTTGGATTTTAGAGCGCTGTCGATCGGGTAACCAGCTTGCCCTTGCTCAACTCTGCGTTCAACCTGGTCTCATCGGCCTACAACTATACCAAGGAGACGCATCCTTACCTCAGTGGTGTCTGCAATGTGGCTGAGACTGTGGCTGCTGTTGCAGTAGGTAGTGTGGTTGGTGGGGCACAGCCCATCCTGAACCAACTTGAGCCACAAAGTAAGTTAAGAGGTTGGAGTGACCCTTTCTACACAGGTGGGGAGGGGAATTTCATGTGCCTGTTGGGTGATAGCACATTGTTCTAGTTAGTTGTAGCACTGAGTCTTCTACGCAGCTGCTCCCAGCTGCTCAGTGAACCCACTGAATTTCATGGATGTGAAATGGTTACCAGCACAAACAAAGTTTGGCCTCTTGTCCGTGGTTTCTTTAAGTCACTAAGCAGAAACTCCCTGCTCATCTCAACTGGATGCCCCACCAGGGGCAAGTATGCCATTCCCCTTGGAGCAATGTGCTGCCAATAGCTAGAAAGTCAGGAAGGCAAAATGGAGACTATTTGGACCAGCCAAATTGTAGGGGTTTGCTCACTTTTTAACAAGATGTCCCCCTGCACACCACTTCAGAATAGCAATTTTTTTGGCTTGTTTTCATGAATGTATCCCAAATTGGCTATGGTCAAAAACCCCTCTACAAACTAGAAGAATAAACTGGTACCTGTTGTGTTTTCTAGTTGCACTTGTAAATGAATACGCCTGTAAAGGACTGGATCAACTGGAGGAGAACTTGCCTTTTCTTCAACAGCCGGCAGATAAGGTAAAGTAAAGGTTTTTCCTGGGGAAGCCATGACTTGATCTCTTGCTTGATGGAACTGTTATGGGTACAGAAGAATATGGGGAAATAAACTTCAGCAGCACTGCTTTGTCAGGTCAGCCCCTGGTATAGACTAGAGGAGGCACTGCTAGCTGATGAAAGCTGGAGAGATGCCTTCAGCATGTGGAAACAAACATGTCCATGTAAATGTAGGTATATTGACTCCCCAGCTCTCCCACAAGACTGCAGGCACAATCTAGCCATATGGAAAAGCTACTTCAGGGAGGGAGAACCTATTTCAGAAAAAAATGTATCTTTCCCTGCCTCTCCTTGTTGCAGGTAATCTCAGACACCAAGCAGCTGGTTTCCACCAAGGTGACTTCTGCTATGGATGCTGCCTGTGAGGCAAAAGAAGCAATGGCTGATAAAGTGACTGAAGCTGTGGACCTCACTAAAAATGTTGTTGGGGACAGTGTCAAGCTGACTAGGTCGATGGTTGCCTCCACTGTTAACAGTGCTGTGGAGGCTGCTCAGGGTGCCAAGGACCTTGTGACTAACAAGGTGACAGAGGCAGTAGACCTCAGCAAACACATTGTGGAGGACAGCGTTGAACTGACCAAGTCTGCAGTTGCTTCTACTATTGTTAATGCTGTGGAAGCTGCGCAGGGTGCCAAGGACCTTGTGAGTAACAAGGTGACCGAAGCCGTGGACCTCAGTAAACACATTGTGGAGGACAGTGTTGGACTGACCAAGTCTGCAGTTGCTTCTACTATTGTCAACGCTGTGGAAGCTGCGCAGGGTGCCAAGGACCTTGTGAGTAACAAGGTGACCGAAGCTGTGGACCTCAGTAAACACATTGTGGAGGACAGTGTTGAACTGACGAAGTCTGCAGTTGCTTCTACTATTACTGCTGCTGTAGGGGCTGCCCAGGGTGCCAAGGACCTTGTGACCAACACAGTGACTGAAGCAATGGACCTAACCAAAGGGGCTGTTCAGGATGGTGTTGAGAAGACCAAATCACTGGTCACTTCTACAGTCAATACAGCTCTGGATGCTGCATATGGCACCATAAGTAGCAAAATAAATACAGCCTTGGAGCAGAGCAGAGAGGCTATCCAGGAGGGTGTGAAGATGACTAATTCAGTGGTGACCAACAGCATAAGCAAAGCCAAGGCAGTGAGCCAAGCAGTGGCAGGTGGTGTGGAATCTGCCCTGGGTATATCGGAAGATCTGGTGGATCACTACCTCCCCATGACAGAGGAGGAACTAGGTGAGAAAATGCTTAGCTGGCGGTTGTAAACACAAAACCTTTCCCACATGATCAGAGCACCTGACACTGCAAGACTCATCTTCTGAAGCAGACAGGTAGCTCTGAATTCGTCACCGAGTTGGCTGTCTATCAACACTGACCTACCACACGGTATGGGACAGAGTTCAAGTATTAGCTAGCTGGTCCTTGCCCACCAGCCTCAAGGCAAATAAACACATGGGTGCGTGCTTCAACCTGTCTGTCACGTCTGCTTATCTGAAGAGAACATGTTGAGCAGGGACTAGCCTACCTTTAATATCTGAGCAACTACAAACCTCTACTGTTCACACAGCACGCTTCAGCCTTCATGTTTTTGAATGGGTGATCTTACCTCTTCCCTTCCCTTACAGCTGGGGGAGTGGAGCACAGCTGCATCTCTGTTCTTGTTTCCTCCAGGTGAACTGGCCACCACTGTCAAGGGATTTGGTATGGCTTCTGTGGAGGAGCAGAAACAGCAACAGAGTTATTTTGTGCGTCTGGGTTCCCTCTCTAACAAAGTCCGCCATCGAGCCTACCAGCACTCCCTGAACAAACTGCAGCGCATTAAGCAAAGCACCCAGGATACTCTCTCACGACTACAGCTGGCAATAAAACTGGTACAAACACGCTTTTTCCTTTTTCCTCCTGTCTGTAGTCTTCCTGCCCTACTGTCCAGATGGAAGCTCTTCCTCCACCCTTTACCAGCTGCGTGTCACCTTGGACCCCTCCCTGGGAGGGAAGCACTTGTGCTTCTCTGATATCGTGTGCTTGCGATACAGCTGTTCCTCTCATTTTTCCCATCAGATTGAATCTGTGAAACAGGAGGTTGGCCAGAAGCTTCTGGATGGGCAGGAGAAGCTCCATCAGCTGTGGGTGGACTGGAGCCTGACCCAACCCAAAGGAAACCAAGTTAAAACTGCCTCCCAAGCAGAGGTATCCCTAGAAGGGTGTATTTAATCAGGCCTCTGGTGGATGGTGTACATCTCATCTGCTCTAGTAACTGAGCTGTATCTCTTTCCCAGCAGGTAGAGTCACGGACTCTAGCTATGCTGCGTATCATCACCCAGCAGCTACAACCTGTTTATGAGAATCTGAAAGCCAGCATCCACGGCCTCCCCAGCAACATCCAGGAAGCTGTGTATCGGGCCACTCGAAATATCCACAAGCTCCATAGTTCTTTTTCCAATGCTATGTCTTTCCAGGACCTCTCCAGCTCCACCCTGACCCAGAGCCGGGACTGCGTGGCAGAAGCCCGAAGGTCCCTGGATGACCTGTTTGAGTATGTAACTCACAACACCCCTTTAAACTGGCTTGTGGGTCCCTTCAGGGCAATAGCTAAAGTGTCACAAGATGGCAGGAAGCAGAAGAAGAAAGATACAGTGACTGATATAAAATCACCTGTGTTGGAAAAGGCTACATCATCAAAGGGGGTAGCTAAGACACCTGAAGAACCAAAGGGAGCGAACAGGATCCTAGGGGAAGGGTGTGAAGTGCTAGAGAAGCCGGAAGAGAAGGCAGAGAAAGATACAGAGGTGCCACTGGCTGCAAAGGAGATAAAAACTAATGCACCAGAGGAAGATATCTGAGAAATTCCAGCTCCTCTGGCCAAGGCTCCCTGGCTAGAACAGCATTTTATCTTGTAATCGTGTGTCCAACTGCCAGTTGTGCCAAGAATGCCTCCTGCTCCCTCCCCGTCCCAGGCTGAGTTTACAGTAAGATGTAGTTTGCAAGGAGACTTGATAACCAAGGTGGGGTCATTCCATATCTTGATTTACTTTTTTATTTTTTTAAATCATCCTCTTGTACTGAGAGGGAAGATGGGGACCTGTACTTCAGCTTTTTAAGTCAGCCCAGCTGTATGTGTGAATGGCTAATTCTTGTTGAGACAAGTTGTGGGAGAGAAGTGGTCTCAACTTATTTTTAATGTTGGATTTGTTTTTAATTCATCCAACCTGCAGAGATCTTGTGAGGATGATGCGCTTGACCTTTGATACCGTTTCCCTCCTTCTGCAAGTTTAAAAATACATGTTACAGACCCGACTTCCTTTCTGCCTGTTGTGCTTCTGGTGAGGCCCCCCCTGCAGCAGGCTGGGAACAGCTGGGGGCAAGGGGCTGCTTCTCAAAAAGAGACTTTTCTCTATGGATTGGCCGAACGCTTTTTCTTTCATAGAGAAACACTTAGCAAGGTGGGATTTTTCTTTTAAGCATGCCAATTTGCAGTGGGATTATCTTTTAGTCATAAATGACTTCGGGAACATCTGTGTGTGAGTAACTCCACGCATGAAGCCTTTTGCAGCCATTAAGAAGCTGGTGAATGAGGCAGGTTTTGCCCGGAGTTACTCTGCCATGGCAATAGGATATCCTGTTATTAAAATTGGGAGATAAGTGCTGGTTATTTTCCCAGCAAACAATGCTTTGTAATCATTCCTAATGTAGCTTATTTTGGTAATTTATGTCCTGGCATGGTCCCTGTGCTAAGGCTGGAAAAACAGCAAGCAGACTTCAGAATAAAGCATGACCTGTGTTCAAATACCTGTCTCCTGTGTGTATCTACAGCTGCAGCTATGTTCTCCCCTTAGCCTGAGTTGGGAAGAAGCTTGCATTTAACAATCTCTGGGCAACTGGCATGTTCCAGATCATAGAATTATGGCTGGAAAAAACTGTTAAGACCATCAAGTCCAACAGTTCTCTAACTCTACCGGTCCCACTTCTAAACCATGCCTCTGAGCACCGTATCTAGGTGGCTTTTAAATACATCCAAGGACGGTCTGTTCCAGTCTTTGATAACACTTTCAGTGTAGAAGTTCTTCCTAATGTCTAACCTAAACCTCCCTGGTGCAACTTGATGCTAGTTCCTCGTCCTACCAGCTGTAACCTGTGAGACGAGACCAATGCCCACCTCTCTATAACCACCTTTCAGGTAGTTGTAGAGAGTGATAAGGTCTCCCCTCAGCCTCCTTTTCTTCAGACTAAACAACCCCATTTCTCAGCTGCTCCTCATAAGACTTATTCTCAAGACCCTTCACCGGCTTTGTTGTTCTTCTCTGGACCCTCTCCAGCAGCTCAATCTCCTACTGCGGTGCCCAAAATTGAACACAATATGCAAGGTGGAGGAATTAAAAATAGGTTGCCCTGAGAAGCTGTGGCTGCCCCATCCCTGGAGGTGTTCAAGGCCAGGGTGGACGGGGCTTGGAGCACCCTGGGCTGGTGGGAGGTGTTCCTGCCCAGGGCAGGGGGTGGCACTGGATGGTCTTTAAGGTCCCTTCCAACCCAAACCAGTCTGTGATTCTAAAATGAACGGGTTTAGCAGGTCCTGCGTTCTGCCTCAATCTTAAGCAGAAAAGCATCTCCACTATTTTGTCCCTAAGGCTTCTGCCTGTACTCCTGAGGTTCGGCTGCATCTATACGGCTCCTGCTGCCCTCACTCCCCACCTCTGCCCGAATCCCTACGTTTCTAGTCCCGCTCGTACCAAGACTGACACAGCGGTAATGCCAACAGTCTCTCACTAGAGGGAAACGTGGGTTCCCAGCTCGGCTCAGGTGGAGGACACCAGGTCCCCGCAGCCACTGGGCTCGGGGCTAGCGCTCTGCTGGGCTGTCCTCTCCCACCGCCGGCCACCTACCGGGGAGGGGGACCCTTCCCACGGGGAGGGAGGCGGTAGCTCCCCCGAGTACCGGCTCCCGGGTCCCGCTCCGCCCTGCCCGGC
>VZSZ01000924.1:80144-92276 GCA_013398815.1 Ibidorhyncha struthersii | reverse complement strand
TGGCGAGAGCCAGAGACTTCCTCGGGTTCCGCCTCAGCTCCTTCATTGGGCAATCGGAGGATTTTCATGAGATCGAAAAAAAGCAATTTGAAATTATAAAGTTTCCCCAGTTGAGAGCTATTTTGGGGCATTCGCTGGTGCTCCCTTTAAATAGGGGAGGCTTTTCCACCAGGCTGTCAGTGCCTGCCAGCGGTGTCCCACCGGGAACCCGCTCCTCTGCTCCGCACACCTTCCGCTGTTTAATTTAACCCCGGTCGGAGGGTCAGAGGCCGCTGGTGAGTGCGAGGGTTTAGCGGGGCTCAGGGATTAGATGTGGACGCAGATATAACGTCCACGATTACATGAGGCAGCCTGACAGAGGGTGCCTGTGGGTTATCCACCCTCCCGGCATCAGCGATTTGAAAGGGCCTCCTCCAAGCGTGCTTTACTGCTCCACCGCACGTCGCAAGGAGCCTGCGAGGCCCCTGGAACCAACCGCCTGGAGGAGACCGACACTTGGATTTACCTAAATACATTATTAGTTCAGCCACTCTGGTTGTAACGAATGTGAAATGAATGCAAAGAACTCGATCTTCGCTTCGTAAGAGTTGGAATAATGCGCAGAGCACTTGGCAGAGCCGCAAGCACTGAACAGATGCAAAAATCCTCGAGAGCTGCGAGGAAGAGCCTGGGAGCTCGGCAAGCCTTGCGAGGACCCCCCCGCTCCTCCCAGCGCTATTTCTGACCGTTGCCCTGTGTTCTTCTCGCAGGTCCACCTGGCCGGTTCCTCAGGACAGAGATATCCCGGTTCTGAGATGAGCCCCTGAGCAGCAAAGAGCCATCGCTTGTGCAGTACGTGAAGCGGGACCAGGGCGTCACAGAGCACCGCAGGGGAACGCACCTTTGCTCCGAGTGCTGTAATATGCTTTTTCCATCCATGCTGCTTCAGTCCATCGTCTGGGCCGCCAGCTGATGAGATGGCACAGAGCGCCGAGCTCCAGCCAAGTTTTGAGGACGTTTTTAATATCCTATCCCAGATCCCACACGATAAACTCCTCAGCCTCAAACATAAACTGAAGCATTTGATATTTGGGCCCAGCAGCAAATTACTGCAAGCCATGATCCTGCTTACCCTGAGGCGAGAAGAGGATGCAAGAATCTGTTTGGATGCCTTGAGAGATAACCGGGCAGCCCAGTACGTCCACCAGACCAAACTGGGTGCTGCAGGAGAGCAGGAAGAGGGGGGGGATTTGCAGCCTCCTCCGCTGGATGCGGGTGCCATGGCGCTTCTAGCACAGATCTACTCCGTGTTGGCAAAGGAAGAACTGTGCAGTCACGAGGCCATGGACAAAGCCCGCCGGGCTGCCACCAAAGCCTGCAACGCCAGCAAGGAAACTCAGGGGGACACGCTCAACAGCATCCCCCCCGAGGACCAGGAAAACCACAGCTCTGCTGTCAATACAGGCCCAGGTGACAAATTTCAGACGCTGAGATCTGATGCGGGCGTCGGATTTCTCCAGGTGCCCAGCCCAAACTACGTGGTGAGAAGTTCCCCAGTGCAGATTGGAGGCAACTCGGACCTTTCAGGCCCACACAGCTTGCGCTCCACGGAGTGTCCCTCTTTCCCCAGTGTCTTTGAGATCAGTGCGTCGCCAACAGTTGTTTTTCGCACCCAGCCTTCTTCCCACCAGCGTGTCCCCCAGCCCAGCCGGCTGTGCGAAGGGAGTGCCAGCGGTGCTGGACAGCCTGACGGGGACAGACAGAGCCACGGCCCGTGGGAAACAAGCTGGGCCAGCAGAACCAATTCCCATCCCTGGCAGGAGACAGGTGCCCAAGTCCCCCAGCCCGAGAAGGTTCTGCCGCTCAGTTCATGTCATCCAACTCTCCCTACACCTGAAACGCAGCCGCCCACATCGGGTGCTCTGAACCAACCTGTCCAAAGTAGTGATGTTTCCAGCACAGTGGCAGCAGAACCTCGTGCACCAAAAGAAAGCACAGCCAAAAAGCAATTACCTACAGGTCTTCCTGACTCAAGAGGTACAGTGGACACTGGTCCTGTCCACAGGTCCAGGGAGGACTCCTGTGTTCCAGCAGGCACTTCTTCTAACTCTGCATCTTCTTCCATGTCAGCCTGTCCCCTTCCTCCTCCTAGCTATTCCTTCTCCTCAACCCTTCCCCCTCATCTTCCAGGAGCTGCTTCCAACTTATCTTATCCCCCTCTGCTCCCCTCATCCCCCTCTCCAGCCTGGCCTCCTCCTCTCCAAACTGTAGAAGCAGTGCCGACATCAGAGCCAGATGGTAGAGAGAGGAAGTTCTTCACTTTTGTTGTCCTGCATGCTAGTGAAGATGAGATTGTTGCCCATCGGGTCAAGAACCTGCTGGAGAAGATGGGGGTTCCCAACGGTGCCACACTCTGTGAGGACTTCTTCATTGCCGGACGCAGCCATCTGACTTGCTTCCAGGATGCTCTGGAGAACTCTGCTTTCATCATCCTTCTGCTGACCAAGAACTTCCCAGGCAACCTGTGTATGTTTCAGACAAACACTGCTCTGATGGAGTCCATCCTGAAACCAACCAAGCACGACTCAGTCATCCCTTTTGTACCCAAGGAGAACCCCCTGGAGCGGAGTCAGATTCCCAGCACGCTCAGTGTGCTCATGCCCTTGGATGAGAACTCTCCTGGGTTCTCCAGGACAGTGCAGAACACCTTCACCACCAGCAGGATCAGTAAGAAGAAAGCCATGTGGGACCTGATGCAGAGAAAGAAACTACAGCAATATCAGGAACAGGATCAAACACTGCAGAACTTGGCTGCTCTGAACCTTGGCTCCCTTCCCCAGGTGCCTCCATCAGCACCACAGCCACAGCTGCTGGACCCATCACCCCGACAGTGGTGTCCCCCCACTTCGGCTGTCCCTCCTACCACATACCCTCCTCCCCCCTCCGGTCACCCCATGCCTGCTCAGATGGGTCCCCTTCCTTTCCAACCACCTCATCTCCCATCAGGCCACTACGACGTGATGCCAGGTCCGCAAGGGATCCCACACCTCATTATTCAACATGCTCGAATGGTTCAGATTGGGAACCACAACACGATGCAGGTAGAAACTGTCGCACCCGGACCACAGGACAGCGAGGAAGAAACCAGGTAGAAAGCCTGATCAGAGATGCAGCAGGTCAGCCAAGGCCAGACTCTCACACTTCCTTTCAAACCCTAAATTACAGTGATTCTGCTGGGACTGGGACTATTCTTATTTCACTGGGGGTAAAAGGTGCTACTTTCTTGGAGCACAGGAAAAAAATCACCTTCTTTTTTGTTGGACAAAAGAGGTTGCAATCTCCTGAGACTCTTTTCCTTGTGCTTATTTTCAAGTAAATGAGAAAACTCTTTTCCTGATTTTCTGAGACTACCGGAAGGTTTTATAAATAAATTTTAATTAATTTATTTGTGTTCCTCTGGCTCTTTCCTGTAGAATTAGCAGAGGGGCAGTCGGGGGGATTGGCCGAACTGTTCTGGCTGCACCTCTGGGGTGGACGGGCCGGGAGGTGGCACACCACCTTTCTGTTTCATCTGCTGCTGCTGACCCAACCATTTGAGAGAAAATCTTCAGGGGACGCTTTGGGGAGCTGCTGCGGCCCCCTGTCAAGCTGCTAAGTATCACGAGGTCGTTTTCTTCCAGCAGTTGTCTTTGCTTGGGCTTTCAGGCCCATTCCCACGCTGTGCGCAGGGTGCCACGCCAGCAGCGCCATTTCCCCCAAGCCTCTCGCATCAGACCCAGGAAGGTTCAGGAAAGCAGCTGCAGAGCCTTCGGAGAGGCCACAGGCGTCTGGCTGAGGCATCAAGAGATCACTTTTCCCAGTTCCCCTCTGAAACTACAGAGAGAGAAGTTTTGTGTTTGTGAAAGACAAAATTCCCATGTGCCCCTGGAGGCATGGCTTGAAGTATTTTTGTACTTAAGAAAAGTCTGTTAAAGAACTGAGATTGCACACCAGATACATGGCTAAACAAGAACCTTTACAGTAAAGCTGTGCTCGGCGGGGGGAAACTTAATGAAAGTGGAATGAGAGGGGGGAAGTGCAGAGAAAGTCTGAGGAGGCAAAAGCTGAGTGTTCGCTCCTCCGTTCTTACCTGCTTGGAAAGGGTCAGAGGTGGGACCAGGGCCCCGTTAGCCCGGCTGCTGCAGAGAAGTGTTCCCTGCGGAGATTATCCCACCTGTTGGTGTTACTGCCTTCGAGGAAAAAGTTTGATGGAAAAGCAGAGCATTACAGAAGGGGTGGAGAAAGGCCAGGAATGGGGAGGTGGTGTGCAGGCCCTGGGCGAGGGCTGTACCAGGCAGGTATCTACCGAGCTGTTAACACAAGGAGGGCATCGGACGCAAAGCCCCAGACCCCACGCTCTTCCATGGCTTCTGCAGCAGCTGTCTGCCTGCTCTGTCAGCAGAGGTCAGCCCAAAGCCACCGCACGACTAGAAATTGGACGGCTCCCTCTGTGGACCAGAGCCCAGCCAACAGCACTGGGCTCTCCAGTCACCTCACCCTGCGGTGGGGCCTCTGCGAGCTGCAGGGCAGCACAGCCTACTCCTCACCTGAGAGCCGCCAAAGTCCTCATCAAGGTGGACCTCAAGGGCCAGTGTGACTGATAGAGGGGAGGTGACCCCGTCTGGGGTATTTCTGCAGATGTGCGTGTGCTCATGTCACTCGGAATAGCTGTCCCAGCACGTTTCAAATGGAGAGGAGCCAGCATGGTCTGGCAGCCAAAGCACAGGACTCCTACGCGCCATCCTGGACCTGGGACTACCCAAGATGGGCCTTCACAGGACCTAATTCTGGATTATAGCCTTGGTCCAAGAACCATCCAAGCCTTACCACCAACACCTGCATAAGAAAGTCATTAATAAGTCCTCGAAGAGCGTTCAGGTGACATTAATCCCCTCTCAGGGAGCGCTCTGGTCACTGGGCTAAAGACTGTCCAATTCTCACTCTTCCTCTCTGGCTCAACCTACCTCAAGCTCGCTCTGCCAACGCACGCCTTCCCAAACAAGTACCAGTCTAGTAAACAATGCTCACTGCTGAGACACGAATCCCCAGCACGGAGGAGAATAGCGCGGGAGTCTCTCCTCAGCCTTGGCTCCTCAGCGGATGGCAGGGAACAGTATAAAGGAGGACAGTCCCCACCTGCCCTCTGGTGAAAGCTGCAACTGCTGCCTTTTTGTTTTTGAGGGGCCGAGGATGTCTGCAGGATGATGCAGGAGAGCCTGAGCACTGACGGAACTTCAGTGCAAGCTCTGGAGCTCCTGGGCACCACCAGATGTAGAAGCCGAGAGCTGATGGCTGTGTCTCTACTCCTAAAGTGCAACACAGCACTGTCTGTCCCAGTTTTGGGTCTAAATCCCACAGAATTTCCTCTTAAAAAGCCACAGGCCCTTTCTCACAGATCCGTCCATAGGTCTCTCTGCCTCCCTCCCCCCCACCTCAAGGAGGCTGAGCTCCTCCTGGACCTCCTTGGCTGAGAACTAGCCCAAGACACCAAGCTCAGACAAATCAAAGCCTTCTCTGTCCTGAGCAGAACAAGAACCACAAAAAAGCATTGCTGTTTAAAAGCTGCCATCAGTTGTTGGCTTCCGGCTTTGAAAGAGTTTGGCTTTTAACTTCGAAGGACCCAGTGACAATGGATTAACTCATTTACTCTTTATAGAGTCTGCTGGAATCCTCCAAGGGCTTGGATTCCTTCTATTTCCCTATTTTCTCTGCTCTGTATCACCTTTGTTCCAATAGGTGTTGTGTTACCGCAATTCCGGTCACGTTGCAGTTGCTGTGCAGCCACCAGGACAGTCCCTCCCCTCGGGAGAAAACATATACATCACTCCTTCCCCAACTCTTCTGCTTTCTATAAATAAACATCATGCAAACCTGGTCAGCTGGAAGCCGCTCTAGCTTGTAAACAATCTTAACACAGCCACATCAGGTTTGCTTGGACTGGAGAAAGGGAGAGGGAAAGACAGGGCCACAGACTGTAAAACACTGCAGGGTTGAAGGGCTTTTTTTAAGCTTACGGTGTGTGGAGGGCCGAGAGGCTCAAAGGTTATTGGGAACAAGTTCCTCTTGAGAGCCACAGCCCTGTTTTAATTGCAGCAGCAGGTTCACTCTTCCCACATTCGCTTGCCCTGGAAAGGAAGCTTTGCCACCAGAGCCTTGTTTTCACCTGTGACCCCCTCATTCTTCCCCAGTTTCTCTGGGAACCTGAGAAACGCTGATGCGGCATCCCTGCCTTTATCCTCTAGGCCACTTCCTTTGTAAACACTCATCTTACAGCATCAGGAGATGTCCAAAGATGTCCACAGAAGGGCACCAGCAACCAGCTTCAGGAACACCCCAGTGAATTTCTCACCACTTTTGTATTTCTAAAGAAACCTGTATGGGAGGCTTTATTGTCAAGAGAGCAAATTACCAGTATTTGGGAGAGAAAAGCACATCTTAGGTTTTAAGAAAGGAATAAAAGGCAGACATTCTGCTGGTGGTAGTGCACAGAAGGGCTCCCGGAGAGCAGTGTGCTTCAGGAGGGTCTGTAGCCACCCCAGTGTAAAAAAACCCAAACAACTCCACTCTCTGTCCAAGATAATTAATTACTCAGATAACAAAATCATCACTGAAACGTTTCACTGCTCCCCACAACTCGTTTTGCCCCACATATTCTAGCTTGCCCAGACCACACCTACAATAAATAAGGACTGTTCATTGTAATTACCCCTAAATTCATGCAGTGATTTCTGCAACCCAGTAATTACTATCAAAATTTAATTGCTGGGTCCTTACTATGTTATTAAAGATTATTATTAAAAAAAAAGCCCTTTTCTATCACACAAAGTATTCTCCTCCTTGAGGCTTTTGTCCATGACTGGATCCCCCAGTCACCCCATCACAACATCCCGGCTCCAGAGCTGCTTCCCCACCCCAGCTGTGGAACGAGTCCCTTCTCATCTCCCTCCTCCCAGCAGCTTTGGGATTGTGGTCAGAGAGCACCACAGTCCGGAATGATCAGCCGCTGCCTCAGTCCTGAGGCTATGCGGTTCCTTGTCCCTGCGGTGGCAGCTTCTCTCCTGCGTACCTGAAGATCACGTCCCACTGAACTGCAGGCACCACTTAAATGTCGTGTCTAGCACGGGGCGGCAACACTGATCAAACCATCAAGAGTTATTTTTGAGGATGGAGCAATCAATGAAGGGACAAACATTCAAATATTTTAGCCATCTGCTCCCATCCTCCCGGAAAGGCCAAGCATTTTTGGAAATCCACATTCTTGTGTGGAACTAACTCCAGTACCTTTAATTCCTCTGCCTGCTTTTGACCTGCCACCGACAGCTCTGGGCTTGAAAAACATAGATCGATGATAGCCACACTGTGTCCCTCTTGCTGTGCCCAGTCCCAACCGTACATAAGGCAGGTAATACCTGAGTCAACAGAGCAGCATCCTTTCACACCGTTTCATTTACATCAAAAGATATAAGGCAAAGCATATATAGAGAGGTGTCATTTCAGTATCAGTGTTACCCTTTTTCAGGGTTTGCAACTGCAGTGCAGATTAGCTTTTCCCAGAAGGAAATTCAGATGAAATGAACCATCTGTTGATTGCAAACGCCCAGTACTTCCGTACCCACACATGTACCATCCCTAGGGAACAAGCTGAAAAGAGAGGCTTACCAGCAAGAAGTCCAAGGCACTTGCATTCTAGCAGCCATTTTTTGTTTTATTATTTAAAGTTAAGAGCACTCATCAGCTCACAAATTAACAAATTCCATTCCTGCAGTTTAGTTCAGGTTTCAGCCAAAAGAAAAAAAAAATAATAATAGAATGTAGCTAAACTAACTCTGCACTTTACATCTCAATAAAAGTTAAACCTCCTTGCTTTATAAATAAATGTTATAGTTAACACTGCAAAAATGTAATGGCAGATCTACAATATCTTTAAGGGGCAGAGAGCATTGGATTATTGAGGCATACGGATACGCTGGCTTATAAATACAAGTAGAGAAGCTTCAGTAGCATATAGTGCATGGTTGTTTATCAGGGTTCTGCTCTCCCAGTCTTGACCTTTCCCAAAGCTCAGAGGCAGCTGCTTCATCCCCAACTGCACTTTCCACTCTGCCCG
This sequence comes from Ibidorhyncha struthersii, assembly GCA_013398815.1. Taxonomy (NCBI): domain Eukaryota; kingdom Metazoa; phylum Chordata; class Aves; order Charadriiformes; family Charadriidae; genus Ibidorhyncha; species Ibidorhyncha struthersii. The sequence continues at coordinate 84,151 of VZSZ01000924.1, read as the reverse complement.
GGGCCAAGAAATGAGCCACAGGCTGCCAAAGCCCAGCCACTCCCCCTGCAAGAAGATAAACTGCTGGAACAGCATCGTATTTACCAACGCTGACTGTTTACCACCAAGGAGGGTTCTGCCAATGGAGGCAAATACCTACCCTGAGACTACGGATTTAAAGAAAACAACTTGTGTGCAGATCCTAATTAAAGAAAGGAGCTTGCCCAAATAGTAGCCAAATGAGATTTCAAATTCAATCTTTGAAGTAGCACCATCCTCAGCAAAGTTGCAAAAAGAATCAAAAGCCAAAACCAGATGTTAACAACCCACTCCACATAGGTTTTCAGAATGAGATAATTAAGAGCCCAATCGGTTGATACTAATAAACCTCAGAAGCACAAGAAGGCACCTTTAACTTTCATTTCTTTCTTGCTTCTTCCTTCAGACCACCCTCATGCAAACAGGCCACCAACACTCACTTGCTTTGATAACCCCCCGAGCACCACCCACGCTACAAGTACCTCCCATCCTAGCGGGCTTGCGGGAGCGCATCCTCAAAGATGGACCAGAGTGCACCGGTTTGGCTCCGAAACTGGCCATACCTACCCTGTACAGCTCAATCCTTGCTGACCTCTGGAGCTAAAGGACCTCAGCATGGGAAAGGGACTGAACGTCTGCGGAATGGGCAAGCTACAGGCCTGGATGCCACATTAGTATTTTGTTTTTAAGGTAGCAGTTTTTCCTCCCCATTCATAAAAACCGACATCTATTGATGACACTATATAACCAGAACTGACCTTACTACATCTTAACAGGATTGAAGAAGTCTTGCAGCATACATAGGGCCTGGCTCTAAAAGAGAAAAAAATAACCCAGGTTTATGCACAATCATTGAAATCTCAGGCCTTTAACACCACTTGCTACTTGGCCAACCAAGGGAGAAAAAAAAACGTCCTTAGCATACCCAGCCCTACTGCCACGCAAGGCAACTACCTCAGCAGAGCACAAGCCACTCGGCTGTTCGACTCGTACTGAACCAAAACTGAGAAGGGGGTGGGGAAAGCATTAGTTGGAAGGTATTTTATTCCTCACTTGCATTCCTATCTGTTCGGTATTTGGGATGGGAAGAGCTACAGCACAGGTGTGATGCATAGCTGCTCCAAAGCTTAACGCTGAGTTAATCCAGCACTAACAGGAGAGGCAGCAGGTCCCAGGGAATCTCCATTTTCCTTCCTTCTCAGGACAAGGCAGTTGGCATGGGAAGGGGGAAGGGCTGCGGCCTTCTCTGGATACAGTGCACTGGAGATATCTGGTACCTGAAGATGACAACAGTGAGGGACAGCCATGAGCTCTTGAGCGTCCTCCTCCCCTACCCCTGTGCACGCCAGCTTGATGGTCACAGATGAGGACAAAGCTTGCAGCCCATCTCAGCGCAGCGACGGCCTTCGGCACCTAGGCAAGGATGGCCTGAGATCTCAGGCTGCACTACCTCTGCGGGGTGAAACAGGTGACGGGAAAGGCTGGGGACTTCAGCTCTCCCACCCTAGTGCAGTTCAATGAAGGCTTCCAGCTCCTCAGGGATGAAACCCTTGTAGGGAATCTTGTGCTTGTCCAGGGCGCGAGCAGCAAGGCACTGGAGGGTGATGTAATTGAAGGGCTGCATCATGCTCTTGGTGAGCAGCTTCTCATCCAGCAGCTCATAAGCGGTCTGCTTGAAGGCATTGGTGGCGTCCATGTGGGCTCCAGCCTCCATCAGGGCACTCATGATCAGCGGGCAGTTGTTGCGGGCAGCAACATGCAGCGGGGTGTTGTTGTCATAGTCACGGCTATCTGGGTCAGCCCCACACTCCAGAAGCAAGTTCACAACGTGCAGCGATGGGAACTTGCCCACAGGATAACGTCCCACTGTTGTGGTATCTTTGTCCACAGCCATATGCAAAGGAGTAAAGCCATTCTTGGCCCGGGGGCTGCACTTTAGCAGGCGGTAGATAGTCTGGCGCTTCTGGTGTTCCTGCTCCGGGGTGCACTCCACCTTCTCCAGCAAGAAGACCAGGTGGAGGATAATTGCCAGTGTCTTGGTGAACTGCGCCGAGTCAACCACAGGGTCCTTGCCATGCACGAGTGCCCTCTCCACCTCCCGGACCCCTTTGCTCAGTACTCCCATGAGATCAGAGAAGCCCAAGTGGGTAGCTAAAGTGCCTTTGGAGCGGTCCTGAAGCACGTAAGAGAAAAGCTCAGCAAAGGAAAGGAAACTGCTGGCAGTCATCGGGCTGAGAGGCTCCAGGTTGCCTTGCTGCATGTCCAGTGCATACTTCCACAGGTTAATGCAGCGTTCAAAGTTGCCAGAGTCAGCATAGACTGCCCCTCGGTAACGGATGTAATAGGAAGTGTCTGGGTGCGAAGGACCCAAGATGCGCTCTCTGATCAGCAGCGCCTGCATGCGCATCTCATCTGGATCAGTAATCAAGGCTTCCAGTTCCTCCAGCGAACTCACTTCCCGGGAATAGTCATAGGCCAACACCAGCTGCCGCGGCTCGGGTTTAGGCAGGTATTGCCCACCCTCACACCGAAGCTCCATCGCCCTTCGCCAGTACTTGTGGGCTCCCAAAAGGTCACGTTTCTTATCTACAAACGTAGCACCCAGCAACTCCAGTGCTTCCACAGCAGCCTCTCGAGTGCAGAACACATTAGGGACCTGCTGCTCATCCTGACTGGAAGCTGAGGCACAACATCTCTCACACTCCTCTTCGTCACAGCCCTGAGGAGTTTCCTTGCCAGCGCTGCAGCACCTCTGATGGCTCCCACCTGATGCACAGGTCCCATTTTGGTTCGCTGCAACCTCCTCCTCCTGCTGCAGCCCTCCTTGGATGAGGTACTCCACAATGTTGGTGTGACCGGTGACACTAGCAGCTAGCAGAGGAGTCATGCCGTAGCCGTCTTTCTCCATGCGGGCTTTGGAGCGGAGCAGTAGCTGCAGGATCTCCAGGCTGCCGGACTCGGCGCAGTCATGCAGGGCTGTATTCCCCTTCACGCTCCGGCGGTTGACATCAGCCCCTTTCTCCAACAAGTAACGTGCAATTTCCCGGTGCCCTTTGTAGCAAGAAATCATCAAACAAGTGTGTCCGTGCCGGTTGGCTACTTCCAGGTCAGCCCCACGCTCCCCGACTAGGTAGCGCACAATCTCCAGGTGCCCATCAAAGCAAGCAGCCCGCAGCGGCGTGGAGTTGGTCAGCGTGGTCTGGTTCACCGACGCGCCGTGATCCAGGAGGCTGCGCACCACCCCCAGGTGCCCGGCAGCAGAAGCCGCCCAGAGCGGCGGAGCCCCCTCGATGGTCTCCCCATCGAAGTTGACCGAACCTCCCTCCTCCACGCGGGCGCCGCAGTGATCCAACAGGTACTCCACCACCTCCAGGTGCCCGTGCCGGGCGGCGATCAGCAGCGGGGTGCTGCCTCCCCCGGGGCCGTCACCCCCGCCGGGCCCTGCCGTCAGCGCCTCCAGCTCCTCCCGGCTCCGGCTGCCCAACAGCTTCTGCAGCAGCTTCAGCTTCCCATCGCGGGCCGCGTTGTACACAGCCGTGCGCAGATCCATGGCGACGGGGGCCGCGGCGACCGCACCGGCCACCTCCTGGCCATGGACCGGCTGCTCCTCCACACCCCCAGCTCGGCCCGGGGCAGGGGATGGGGCGAGGGCGACCCAAGGCGGGGAGGAGCCCTGCGGGGCCGGCGGCGCCCGGCGAGACACCCCTCACCTCGGCACAGCAACCTTCAGTCTCTTCGCCCGGCCGCCATCTTAGGTTGGAACGCGAAACAAAATGGCGCCCGGACGGCCCCGGGGGCGGGGAGAGAGGAGGACGATGGGAAATGTAGTCCCGGGCCCGGCGGGGCCCGGCGGGAGTTGTTTCCCGAAGACTCGGTTTCCCGTCAGGCAGCGGGAAAGGGGCGGCAGCCGGAGCCCGCCGGCCGCGCCGCCGTGGGGCGCGGGGCACCCTGGGAAGTGTAGTCTCTCCGGGCCGGGCGCACCGCCCCTC
>VZSZ01000924.1:67477-79959 GCA_013398815.1 Ibidorhyncha struthersii | reverse complement strand
TGAGGTGGGGCCCGGGGGGCGGGAAGGACCCGGTCGCTGTGGCCTGAACGCCCGGGGAAGGAGGGCCGGGGTCCCCTTTTCCGTGCGAAGGAGGTGCGACCTGGGCTGTAAACGTTCTTCGGTAGCTTTACAGCGCGTGTAAATCTCACAGGAGGTTTAATTTCTTTTAAATTCCCTGAACCGATTGAACTACAAAATACAGTAGCTACAGAGCGTGCTAGCACGGCGTGGGTCTGACGTGTTCTTAATTGTACCAAATCAGTTGGGTTTGGTAGAGCGTTTTAAAGTACAGCGTTTTCTGCCCAGGACACGATAGCGTGGAGGTAGCAAAGCCTCAAACGCGGATTTGTTCCCGTTGATCCCTGCCCTTGGACAAGATGTACGGCTTTCTCTGTTCTTGAATGATAATACCTGGCTGGGGTAAGGGAAAAACATTGAAGGCAATAAATAGCCTGGCTTAGATGAGCGAAGCTTTAGTTACCAGAACCTATTTTTAGGGCGTAAGTTGAATTTAAGTGGCTCTAATCTTATATGGGGAATTGGCACAGGGTTTCTCCTGTTGTATTTTATTTATAGCTGTTTCTTCTCCTTTCCAGAGGGATAAGATTAGCCTTATTATTTCCATTATTCTTATTCTGTCTGTCATTATTATTATTCAGTCCATCCATCCATCCACCCATTTAGGTCTTGTCTGGAATTACCTAGGATTATCTGGCTAATGCATGTTGCCTTCACACAGAATATCATTTTTGTTGCTAAGAAACTGCTTTTGCATAACAGACAGCGTGGGCCTAATTTTCGCTTCAGCAGCTGTTAAAGTCACCGGGAGCAGCAGGTGCTCAGCGCTCCTGAGAGCCAGAGCCAAAGCGCCGGTGGCAGGATTCCCGCACCAGGTCTGACTCCGCGTGCGAGTGCGTCAGCTACGTGTGCGATGTGCTCGGGGACGCAGCGGCTTCACGCTTGAAAAGAAAAGGAGCAAAGGTGTCGTGAGGGTCTCCAGCCTGTCCACACTGTGCGAGTGCAGTTTTCTGCACGCTTGGACAGGAGGAGCAGCTGCGTGGGCTGGAGTATTTGCTAGGTGGGAGTATTCCCGTGTCCCCTCTGCACACAGATGTGTGAATACGCACATATGGTCACAAGCTAAAAATTGTGTTCTCGTAAGTGAATAGCTGGCAGCAGTGAGTTTGGGCACACGTGGTCAATTTTAATATTAACGTGTGTGTCTGTGCGCACCAGCTCACTGTGTGCACATATCGAAGGGCTGAACGCGCGAGCTGAGGGCTGTGTGCGGTGGGGCTGCGTACCTGTGCGTGTCTCTGCCTCTGCTTGTGAACATCTGTCTGTGAAATCCACAGCACTTGGGCTGTTTATGCTGCAGGTCAAGGCACAGACACGGTGACATTTCCTCTCCCTGCTGGCTCTTTCATGTTGCTATGGTGATCAGATGCACTCGCGGTTTTATCTGAAGTATCTATTAACTAAAGCTTCCTATTAATTCCCCTCTGTCTGTAGAATGCATATGGAGTTCACCGGAACACCAGGTAGGCTTTTTAGGTCCCAAATTACATCAGAGTCTGCCCCTAGTTCTCAGTTGGGCTGTCAGGAACATCACAGGGTAGAAGTGCAGCTGATGAAAATGTTTTTTTCCATGAATAAAGAAAATTGCATAGTAATGAGAGAATAAAGAGCACAAGGAGTAGTGTCACAACAGCCTCTCCCTGTAGATCCGTGAATATGAAACGTACTCGAGCGCCAACACGTCACTGCCAACCCAGCCGTAAATGGATTATTCGGTCTGGGAAGTCAAGGACAGCCGAGCATGGGGGCGGCCATGCTGTGGACGAGCTGTTCCTGCATCAGCCTGAAAGGGCTGGGGTGGGATTTTGACCTTGTGAGGGGCAGAAACCAGAAGCACTCTGGTTTGTCCTGATCAAATGCCTTTGTCAAGTGGTTCTCCTGCATCCTTTGGCTTCTCTTACTGAGGTCACCACCAAAAGAATTAGTGTCCCAAACCAGGGCACCAGGGTGATGGAGATGTCACCCAAAGGGGGAGACTCTCCGTACCCAGATTGACACAGCAATCGGGAATAAAAGATCTGCCAGTGTCTATCTCCACATCTAAAAGCGTGGCAGAGTGATGCATCGCTGCGGTGGGCAACCGTACGCAGGGGTGGTTCCCATGCCCTCCTGCAGAGCTCGAGCTGCTGCTGCTTGTCAGAGAGGCTGCCAGGAAACCTTCCTGTGCAAGTGACAGCTACGAGTGACGCAGGGCGGATCTGAACACCTGGGACAGAAATGACGGGCGCAAAACTATCACATCCCTCATCTGCAGGATACGTCCTCCGCAAGGCCCTGGAGACTCCTGTGAAGGTTTTGTAGGGTAGTGCAGATAAAGCCCCAGCCAGTGTTCTGAGAATATAGAGGGAAATTAAATACCCACCAGAGGAAGAGAAGATAAAAAATGAGACGTTTTGACAGGGCTGCCAGATTGTGTGGCAGGAGGGTTAATTTTTTTTGAAACTGCCATTTCATATTCCCTTTCAGACAAGCTGAATTACACAGTACTGGCTGCTGGAGGAGTTGCATAATTTTCTTCACAGAAATAATGACAGGGTACTTAAAAAGCAAGTGAATGGATGGCTAACGTATTGGGCAAAGACTTAAGAAATCTAGGCTGAGCGCCCACCTTTGCTAGAGACTCCTTATGTGACCTTGGGCTGGTCATTTAATCTTCCCGTGTCCCATTTCCCTGCCAATAACATGGGAATAATAACTGTTCTTTGTCTGCTGTGCTTATTTAGACTGCAAACTCTGAATTTACAGTTTGCATCTTCTGTGCTTATAGGGCAACCGAAGTCAAAGAGCATCACTTCATGCTAAGGTGTCCGAGACAACCATAATATACAAAGTAGACCACAATAAAAGGGCTTGGATATATAGTTTGGAACATTTTTAGCATGACAGGCTTCTAAGTTCCTAATCCATTGTTCCACATCTCTTCTCTCAAAATGTGGAGAAGTTTGGATCTGTGCTAAGAGTTCCAAAAACACAGAAATAATTTAGGAACTAAGTCCGTGCTGATTTATTGAATCCCCGAGTTACTTCTGAAACTGTAAGTGGGTAATTTAGATGCCTGCAAAATTTTCTGCGAGGTCTTTGTGCTCAGTCTGTCACTGCATTAAGGGTTAGCAGCAGACTGAGTCGAGATCCTCGTTTTTTCAAGGTTTAGATTTAGGTTTGCCGGCAGCTGCGTACCAAGGTTTTATCAATCTCTTCAGCTTTTAGGGGTTTGCCTGTTTTCCAGAAGTCAGAGGAAGATGGCTCCTTGCTACTAGGTCCAGTGAAGACAAGATCTTCTATATAGTGAAGCAACTACATGAGAAATTTGCTGTACAAAGGGAACAATTCTAAAAATAGTGAGAAATGGCACCGTGACATTAGCAGGAACAATGACCCAATACCTGACTTGCTGCGGGGGCTTTTGTCCTATAACTACCTTCATCATTAAGGCTCGTGATGACATTATTTTCTGTGCTTATATAGGGCATGAGGCCACAGCTACCTGGAAGGAAGGATTTTGATCAGACTGCAGAAGATGAACAAGCAGGAGAGGCATGTTGGGTAACACTAAATCAATGTAGTTTCATTTACATTAGACACCAGCCTGGCAATTTGAACATTAATGGTTGCACTGCTGCCCTCTGAATTTTTGTAGATTTAATATATCAGCGGGGGAGTAAGAGAGAGGGGGAGTGTGAGTCGTTCTTGCTTATGATACACAGATCTTTTCTTTCATGCATCATAAAAGGACAGTGATTTGTACAGTTGTTAAATTCTTTTGGCAATAGATTTCCCCGGGACGAGCACTGCTCTGCTCCTGCCTCTCAGGTTATCCAGGATGATAACAGCAATAGTATCTTCAGATCCCTCCCTTTCCCAAACAGAAAGGACAAAGGACTGGCTCTGAGGCAAATGGCAAGGTAGCAAGAGCATCAGATTTGGACCAGAGCCTCGGGCTCAGTTTGCTTTTGTGGAGCCACCAATTGCCTTTGTGTGTTTTGGCAAGTTACCACCTCTATCCCCGGCCACAGCGCTCCTGTGTAACGCGCGGCTGCCTCGCAGGAGTTGTGATGGAATAAAGAGCTCAAATACAAAAGCGTTGAAGGACGTACAGACCTCTAGACAGACGGAGAACTAAGTTAGCCATCTTCCCAACGGGCAAGAATCACTTCTTCCCTTTACAGAGGCACCGAGTGTGGCCGAGACTGGCATAAGGAGTTGCAACCGGTCAATAGACATGTCAGAAATAGAACCCGGGAGTCCCGACTGCTGTTCAATACCAGCTGCAAACAAAGAAGTATTAGGACCCACTAAGAACCTGGATGCTATTGACTGGCTTCAAGGACTGTAAAGTATGTTTGTAAACTACAAATCACAGAGATTTGGAGGTCAGTGGACTGTCTTCGCCTCGTAGACATCTGCTGCAATATGCTCTGGTGCTCTGCTGCACCGGCTCTGCAGATAACTGTCCAAGTAGGGTTCTGTGTTCCACCTCAGTGACCCAGTTGAAGGTAAAGCCAAAAGGACTTAAGTTCCTAAATCACATATGCCATAATAACAATGACAAGTGCAGTGCTGAGCATATCCTGTTTAGGTTAAAAAAGAAACAAAGAAAATGCTTTACAGCACCAACAACCCAAATTATTAAGGACATTTCAGTACTTACTTTTACCACTGGCCTCGGCAGGATTGAGGAGTTTCATTTTCACACCTAAATACCTTTGAGAATAGAGGCTCTGGGTGGTATTGAAAATTTGTGCTTTTCATTTTTTAAAACGCTGTTGGAAGCAAAGGGCTAGACTTTCAAAACACTCCCCCCCGGGCATCAAGGTATGAGCAAGGTCTCGGAGCGCCCAGCACACCTCCGTGCTTGCCGCATCTGGGATTGAGTCCTGACTCTGCCACAGATTTGTGGTGGGGTTTTTGAGTGAGACTTACCTTTCCCCAGTCCACAATATGAAGATAATGAGAGTTGATTTCTATGTGACGCTAACGCGGGTGAGTGCCATGCTCAGGGGGCGCTGGGATGAGCCCCACAGCTTGGTTCTTCATGGACACGTCTCCTGTTGCTTCGCTCAGAGCCCAAATTTGGTCAACTTCAAGGGGATGGGACCCGAGGAGCAGAATCAGCCACAGTACGACCTCCAGCACACCAAAGCACTTAAATACACACTTAGCTTCCAGGTGCAGAGCAGCTGCGTGGCAGAGAGGGCTCTCCGTGGCAGCTGGACCGCTGCTCCGTGGCGCAGCCTGTCTCCTGCCAGCGAGGGAGCAGGTCTGCGCTGTATGGCAGGCTATGATTTGTTGTCACCTTTATAAACCAGAACAACAAAATCACTAGTCTTCCACACAGAGCCAGACCACCGAGGGCAGCGCTTCCTCCTTAGGGACGTCCTCCTGCAGTTGCACTTCTGTTGTCCTTCCTCAGTTGTTCTTATTCTTTAACACTTTTTTCTTGTTTCAGGGATGGATGCTGCCCTTTGCAATGCAAAAAACCACTGTTCTTTGTCAGACCGTGTCAAATCTCGCTGTAATCGTCTGTCCAATTTTGTGACTGTACCTGTGAGTTTCTGCGCCATTTTCTCTCGGGAGACTATATAAGCCTATAAAAATCTGGATAATGTTTTTTTCGGGGATATCAGGGCTCAGCAGGGTTTCCTTTTCCCTTACCCCGTGATAAACTTCTCCAGGAGTGCTCTGACAACCTGTCTATCTCTCCGTTGTATTTTGGTCAGACTAAAATGAGCAAATGCAGTATATACTCGGGAATGCTAGAGAAAAGGAACCAGTTAGCGCAGAAAAAGATAATGATAGTGCTGAGCTTCCTAGAATCCTACTGAGAGACTGATTTAAGCAAGAAAAACAAAACCTTTTTGCTGTTTCCTTTTCTCTGAAATTGTTGATGAGCAATCTTTATTTCACCCCAGGTTTAGCTTTGCTTCCACTACCTGGCTTTTTTTCTGTTAATACCTCGTATATGGCGTGAGTGAGGTGTGAAGGACAATGCTGGCTCGCATCCATGGAAAGGATCTTACTTTATTCCTTCCGACCGCCGTTGTCCGAGTGAGGCTCACTTACCTCGGCCACTGAAATCAGACAAGGGACGGCATCCTTCCCGTCTTCAAACCAAGCCTCTTAAATGNGGCTCCTTTCATAGCAGGAGAAAGAGTGTTCAGCAAAAGGCGAGGGTTTGCGGCTGCTGTCAGGGGTTGTGCCCCACGCCAGCTCACAGAGAGCAGTCCAGTCCCTCCAGTCCCTCCCTCCCGCCGTCTCTTTTTTTTTTTTTAACATATGTGCTTTCTGCGAACACTTTAATCAAACTCCAGATGGGTTGTTTCAATCTGGGGATTTGTGCTGCTCAGGAGATAACAGTCCATTGTGCTGGCCTAGGTAGCAAGCGTGTTTGCGATAGCTAGAGCTGATACCAGGAGATGTCCAGGTGGTCTTATTTAACAGGGGGTATTAGTGATACCGCCATTGTCCAGGAGATCAGATAAAACCGCAGCCCAGGTGTTACCCTACACCGTGTTTGTGTAATGACATTGCCAACTGCTGATTGCTCCCTACATTAAAATAGAGACCAAACACTGCAGAGGGGTGATATTTTCTCATACAAGATTGCCATCATCCCTAAACTTCCCCGGGTGCGCCGTTTAGAGTGCAAAATTTAATCTGAAGTGTAGCAGTAGTGAGGACGCAGCCCTTGTCCACACTGAATACAGCGTTACTCTGGTACCAGCCTGGTCTTGCCCTGCGCTCGGATTTCCTAAACTGAGGGATTTCCTCTAAACCGTGGTGTATTTTCCTCTCTGCCCTACCTCAGAGTATTCTCAAATCAAAACGCTTGGGGAGGACGAGACAATTTTTAGAAATAAGCTGCCCAGGACAATTCAGTATTCCGCCAGGGATAACTGGAAGAGAGAATGAATTGTAAAGATGGATGAACTTTAGAGAGAGAAGGTAGTTGGGGAAGGGCTGACCTGGACTGTCGTTTCAGGTGACAGGAACACTTTACAGTCCTTGTTCTGGAAGGACAGTGCCCAGCAGAGCGATACACCAGGTCCAGGGAAGGATTTGCCACGAATTATCGCTAGACAATCATGCAATAATCAAGACAGAAGAAGTAGCTGCTCAGCTTGAGCAAGGGATGAGGTCCTCTGCTGTTTTTATACACATGCATTCCCTTTTTGGAGCAAGGTGTTTAGTAGAAAACATAAATTCCAGGCTCAGAGGTGTGCGAGACTTTTGTCTAGACTTCAGATAGTGTGATCTGTCTCTGTAGGGCCATATTTCTCTGTGTGATATTTTTCAGGGTGGGAAGTGCCACTTCTAGTTTGTCCCAGAGATTTCAACAATGTGGAAGCTTATGGCTCCTTGTAAGGGTGGCGGATGAACCCCCTGGCGCCGAGAGGCCGCTCTTGTTCCTTTGTAATTGTCTATATAGACAGGATCTAAACTTAGCTACAGAACATGGGGAAAAAAAGCCTGGTTAGAAAGAGTGGGGACTCAAGAGTTCAGCCTCCGGCTATCTTAGAAGAGGCCGGCTCATCACGGCGAGATCCCCAGCTGCACTTCCAGGCTGTAAATTAAACAAACAGTATTTCCTATATAGCAGACCACAGGGATGGTAGAAAGAACAGTGTGGCCTTATTGCTGTTATTTCCTTTGGTTTCAATCTCTGTCCTCTGCCCCCCACCTCCTTCTCGGGCTGGTGTTGCCCACTTTACCCGATTTGTTATTTATTACAATGGTTTAAAGAGAGGCAGGGGGAAAAATGCTCAGTGCAAATTATATTTTGAGCTGTTGTGCTTTGCCTCTTTGGCGGATAATAAATCTCTCTGGCAATGCTCCTCTGTATAGGATTTGTCATTAAATGCAATTAAACAAACCCTGCAGGTGTCCATGATCAGGCCTGCAGCAGCCCATTCACAACTGCAATGTTATTATCATCCTGACAACAAAACACCAGATATTTCCTGAGCTCCTCTGATCGATGAGGTTGCCTGACTTGGAACTGGAGGGAGGAGAGAAGGGGGGAACAGAGTGGTTCAAATGTTAGACTTATTGATGGAAAAGTCAAAAAGCTGCTCAGCAATCAGAGAGAAGGTGGAAAGAGAAAAAGGCAGAGGAACAGGAGGGCTGAAAGGAAAAAATAAGAGGAGTGTTCGGGAGCAAAAAGGTAGAAATGAGGCAATATATCACATGGTATCCATCTGCCCAATGGTCTCGTTAATGCACAAGACTAGAATTTAGGAGGCAAGCAAGATATTTTAGGTATGATTCTTACCATGTCACTTTAGCCTATTAACAGTTAGGCTTTTAGTGTTAAGTGAGTCACACAGGCTCCCTTTGCAGTCAGGGCAAAAATTAATCTCACCCTAAGCCAGGACTTGACTGGTAGGTTGACTTGTTGTCCAGCGAGATCTGTCTGTCTCCGTTAACTGTAGCTGAATGGGTGGATCAAATACCCAGCTAATTGCAAATCCCACCCGTAACAGCCAAAGGAATTGGCTTTTGCTGAACGTGTGCTCCTTTCTATCTTCATTCACAAGGAGGCATTTCCTGGCACAGCTATCAGGAGAGCATGCTACAGAGGCATCCCTAACAGTATTTGTAGAAAGCAGATGCAAAAACATTTACTCCAGAATTGTTGTGTGCTCTGACAATCAGGGAACAGAAAAAAAAACTCCTGTGGTTTATGTCAACCATCCCAGGCAGCCTGCAGAGTATGAAGGTCAGGGATTCACGGGGGATGAGCTGCCATCAAGTCCAGTGAGAGAGAAAAATTTGCAAAGACCAGTCAAATTATTCTGCCTGAATCACTTGCTCAGCTCAGCCTCGGGGTGCTCTCAGGATGAACCTCTTCCCTCTTCTATTCTCACCCCAGGAATCCTAGTTTGGTCCAGCTGATTGCTGGGGCACGTATAGAATTGCAGTGACCGGGGATAGTTCCTATTACTATAGCGCCTTTGCGAACGCGTGGTACCACAGAAGGCAAGCCATTTTGAGGCTGGATAAAGGGAGGTAAATGAGTAGGCTTCAGTAGTGCGGTGCATATGGAGACCGTAAGGGGTGATTATTTACTTGTACAAAAAAAACCTGTTGTCAAGGTCTCTGACTAATTATTCAAAGGTGATGTGTTAAGTTTTTATAGCCTTATCTGAAATGCCCAGTAGGGCAAACAGCAGGAAACCCTGTTTACTGGCGTCAAAGTTGAGATTACGGCAGAAGGAGCCAGGATTTCTGCTATCAATCCGCGGGTCTCAGGATGACAATTTCCCCGGACCATGCGTCTGGATCGCTATGCAGCGCTGGTCTCTGGCTGCCTGGTTGCTGGGTAAGTCTGGATTTCTATACCAAAGAATGTCCTCTTTTTCTTACTCTCCTCCTCAAACACTGGAGGGTTTCCCTCTACCACTTTGTGTGTCCTTCTTTCCACATTGTATTACCACTTAATCCGCTGGTTCATGCCGTTAGCAAACCAGCGTGTGCCAGTCTAGTGGCACAAGGCAGCACTGGTCTATTGAAGATAGCAGAAGTGCCCGATTCCTGTGGTACCACAGAATTTGGCCCTCAAGTCTGTCTACGAAGTGTCAGTTCACTGGACACACCTGTGGTTCCGCGGTTGTGGTCCTTGGGTCAGGCGTGGTCTGCAAGGGCATGGAAAAATCCACAGCTACCAGTGTTATTTATAAGTCCATTTTGCATGGCTTCACCTATAGACCCCAGGAACATTTGAGGTGACACTGGTTCAGAACATTTGGGAGCCATGTGTGTATGCAAACCCAGCAGCCTTACTGGTAACACAGCATTGCACCTCACTAGTTTCTCCCATTTCCCCCAGTTTCTGCCTAGACTCTGCTCTCCGACATGTCTGCCGAAATCTAGAAACATCTCTGATTTAGCCCTCCCAGATGCTGTAGGATTTGCACTGGGGTGACAGAGCCGACACAAAGGGATGTGCTCTCTTCTAGGGAAAAAAAAGACAAGAACTGGCATGTCCCGGCTGCCAGTCTGAGGAGCCCGGTGACTGTTAATGAGTGTCACTGGGACAGATCTTCAGCTGGCGCAAATGAGCACTAGCTGATTGTAAGTCCACAAGGACTTTAGTGAAACTATGTTGATTTACACCAGAAGAGCAGCTGGTCCAGGGCTCAGGCTGGCTGGGGAAAACCCCCTGGAGTTTCCATCAGTGGGTGTGAGAGTGGGGCAGCAGCCGGCTGCGTGTGTGGAGGGGTGCAGAAAGCAAATAAAGGGAAGAATGGGAAACGTACATCTTATGGGACTGACTTCTCCAACAAACACTTTTTTTCCCCCTTCTTTCCCCTTCCCTTCTTCCCCACCTCCAGCAGCTCCTCTCACACTGCCTCTCCGCGCTGCTCATCTCCCTTTGTGCACCTCTTACCCGCACTCTCCTCTCTAAACAGGTGCAGTTGCCACTCAATAGACTTTAATTACCACTTCAAGGGCTCTCACCAGGGTCTGTTGGGAGGGTGGAGATGAATTTTCCTGAGGATTATGCGTATGTCTGAGTTCTTTTTAGTCAGATGGCAATATTGCTGTCAGTCTGTATCCTTCGAGAGATTGTTTCTTCATGTTCTCTCTGCTTGTGTTCACAAAAAACAAAACTGCTGATGGAGGGGAAAAAAAACCCAGCCATTAGCTAGATTAATTATCAGGACAGCAAATTGGTCTAGAGGAAAATATTACGGACAGTTTTTTAAAAAAATCCAGGAGTCTCAGCTGGACTTCTAAAACATTATTTCTGCTTGCAAATAAGAGGCCCAATTTTCAGAAGCGGAGAGTTCGGCTTCTCCAAAGATTTCTCTGGGAGACCAGGGTCTAAAAATACAGGTTGTTTTTAACCACTTTACCTTCTTTTTTGCTCCATGCTCTTCCCATCACAGCTCACTGGAGAAATGCACTGTTAATGCATTCTGCTGGTACCCTGGGGATTCCACCAGAGTGAACATGTCAGTTGATTTCTGTCTTCAGCGTAGTTTGCCTATGATGGAGAGTTATTCCCAATGTTTAACTAGTAACATAACATTATTTTTATTGTTAAGATCCTCTTCAAAAGAGGATCTTGGAGAATGCAGAGCAGAAGCTTACATCTGTCGGATCTGCCTGAAATTGTCTGCACAGCGTGTGCACATGCACTTGTGTATAAATGGAGATGCACACCGAAATGTATATACATGCTTATATGTGCCAGTACATGCACCGCTGGAAAAGAAAGAAGCTGGTAATGTAACAGTATCTTTTGGGACAGGGAAGACTTCCAAATATTTAAAAAACAATTTTGCCTTTGCTCAACATTAACATTTTTAATTTTTTCATAGAATGAAAAGCAGGAAGGAGATTGCTTTATAGCAAATTAAGCAACATTTTCTTCTGCCAAAATTAAGTTTGTTTTCCTAAACAAGCAATACAGCAAACTGGGGAAATAGTGTAACCAAATCTGCATTTCTGCATACGTGTTTTCCATGAATCATTTTGCCTCGCTCCAAAACAGCCATATGCAACATCTGAGCTTCTGTTTGGCACTGGCTTCTGTCCTGGTCCCCGTGCACACAGCAGTGTCCATGCCAGAGGGCAAGACAGTGCCGTGCTCTACCTTTGCTGTCCCTGCAGGACAGTCTGTGCTGAGCTCTTCTGCATTCGTGCCACTGAGCCAGCTTGTATTTCTGGGTTAGTATCCAGGCTCCTCTTATCCCTCGGGCATTAGTAACCACGCAATGAGACTCAGACGCTGGGCTGAGGTTCTTACGTGTAGTCGTGTCTCCGCACCCGAATGGCATTCCTTTCCCATCCAAGACAGTCTGCCTCTGCGCGCTCTGGTCTGCTCTCAGCTCCGGGCTTTTGTTGGTACCTGCAGCGCAAAGACAGAAGAGATGAAGGAAGGACAGATGGACAGCACTGATGGGAATGTGCTGGTAAAGAAGCAGAGTAATTGTAATTGCACTTCTGTCCTAAGACATCATTTTAGTCTCTGTCTGGGAATGTTCTGTTCCTCCTTCCTTAGGCTCAGAGTGCAGCTGTCCCCTGATAAAGTAACGAGGTGCGTGACACCACAGGCTCGCTCTGGGACAACGGTGTCCGCTGGTACAGGGTCCGTGCTGGGAAAAGGAAGAGGCATGCTGATGTGCCTACAAGAGACTTCTCCCTGTGCAAGCTCAACACGTCTATGCCATGTTCTCCTCCCTCAGGGGGATCTGTTCCCCTCTTCTTATACTTCACCAGGAATCCCGCAGTCCCTTCCCTTCCTATTCCTGCCCTCCCAGCCTCTGGAGATCTGCCGGCCCCCTTGATGCCAGTTCCCACTCTCATTTCTAAGGTTGTGTCCTTCTACTTCTCACTTTTTTCTTTCAGCTTCTAGGATTTTAAAATCCTTCTGTCTTCATCACCTCTTCTCCCCCCCC
>VZSZ01000924.1:41005-67377 GCA_013398815.1 Ibidorhyncha struthersii | reverse complement strand
CCCCTTCTTTTTCTTGTGCATTTTGCTTTCCAGGCCCATCTACCACATGTTCTCCTGCCATTTATGTGGGACTAGGACGAACATTGATCACAGCCATCTCAAACCCATCGCTCTCTTTTCCCAAAGAGCCAATGAAAATGTCACCCATGAGATAATCATCATGTTGCTCACGTCCCTTAATTGCTCTCAAAGTACATATCGAGGCTGCAGAGCCTCTTTGAAAGGCAGGTTCTGGCCTTTGGCACATTATTGACAGGCTGTTGATAGGCCCCTTTGTCAAGGAGCAATTTTGTCCCTTTTGCTGTACAATTTTTTGGTTTTTTTAAAGACAGCCCTTTCAGAGAGAGTAGATTTTAAAAATAGAGCTGAGCTTTGAATGAACAGGCACCAGACTTATTCCTGAGAAGCAGTGGAATACATGGGAGATGAGAGCTACCAGCATGTTTCATGCAGGACTCCATACAAGAAATCAAAGCTATGATGACGGACAGCTTCATCCTAGCTGCTTTTTATTCCTTCCTCTCTTAGACCTGGTAATTAGATGTTTACTTGCAGTGTGTTACTAAACCATTAGATGTCTTGTGTGTTCCAGTGCGTGGTCCCTGGTAAACAAGTAAGAGAGAGTTGACACTCAAGCTGTGCAGCAGCCCATTTGTATCTATTAGTGATAATTCTTTTGTTTATTTAATACCTGCTGATTAAAATGGACTGAGATTTCCTCATTGCAGCAGCCCTTCACCATCTCAAAAGCTGCACAGGTCTGGGGCAATTGCCGGTGTGCCCGTTGAAAGGGAATATTGAGAGCAGAACAAAGCACACTTGCTCTCCCATTACTGCCATGGGCAGAGATCCTCCATTAGCCGTGCGGAGTCTGTGACACATAGCTGAGCAATTCTAACGTCAGCTACTCATTCCTGTAGTACACATGCACTTTAAAGCCACCTCTTTAATACAAATTGATTTTAACATGCCCCCCATGTTAGCTGGGGTCCCCCTGTAGCAGATGCTGCGTGCACTTCGCAAGTTAACCCTACCAAAGCCTTCAGCACGGCTGCACGACCAAGCTCCAGTCTCCGTCTAAGTAGACTTTCAACACAACCCTTAGCAATATCTCCAGGCTATATGCAACTCAAACCCAATCCTGACAGAAATGAAATTCTTTCCTTTCTGAAACAATGTCCCTCGGAATGATTTTGCTGTTAATGAACCCCGACTGAGCTGCTGTATTTTGGAGCCACTGGTGTGCATTTTAACAAGGAGCTCTCTATGTGTGGATGTGCATCAACATAGCCAGCCCCCGTAATGGAAGTCTGTTCAGCATCGTAAGTCCCGCATTAGGCTGTGCCTGTAGGAACCCTGGGACGTTCCACGGAGACTGCCTGAAGGTAATCATCTCTCCCGGCCTCCTGGCTGTCCCTAACCAAGTGCTCCGCTTGCATCTATTCCAGGAAACAGCTCTGGAGATTATAAAGTTTAGACCCTAATGCATTCACTAGCAACGAGGGGGGGAAAGTGCCGCTTGATTATAGATGAAAAGGAAAAATGCAAGGGGCTTAGGTATTCAGAAAAGCCTCCAGCATGCTGCGATTTGGTTGTTGAATCCTGTAAGGGACTGGAAGCCCTGGAACTTCATTGTTTTCTCTGAGTCAGTACAGCCAAATTGTAAGCAATACTTGAAAAACATAGTCCACCTCAAATTTGTTTTAGAATCCTGCATGATTAAAATGATGCCTCCCAGTACTTCCCATCACCTATTTCATAGGTGAAACCTATTTCATATGTTACATCCACTTAAAAACCTGTTTCGTGTGTGTCAAACACATGTCACAGGGAGTAAAACATAGATGCATTATTTAGATCCGTGTACGTTACACAGAATGGAGTCCATTCTGTCAAAATTCAGGAAAAGGGAGTTCTTTCAAACCGCTCCCTCGTTGGTAGGCCAGCAGGAGAATATAAAGCCTGTCTTCTAGAAAAATAAATCAGCTAATTTATTTTTAAAAATTGTGAACTTATCAGTTGACATCAATTTTTCTACCTACCTGTGTTGCACTTTGTCAGGTTATGTAAAGGCTGCACACACCTCTGTTGCCAAACACACCTTCATCAGCATGTAGTGAGAACGGTGCTAAAATAAAATGTTGGCTGAATTAGATGGAGCGGATTAGGAAGATGATAAAAGATAAGCTGGGAGAAAATAAGACGATAAATAGGTCTGGCAAGATAGATGGATAATCTTCCTCCCAGCCCAAACATGACAAGATAATAACCTTTTCCTTATCTCCAGTTCCATTTGCTCTTGGATCTCTAGAGCTTTACAAATATCACTTAATTCAGCCTTCTGGTACCCCTGTGAAATGGGGATCACAATGTCCATTCTTACAGAAAAAGCAGGTGAGGTACATGACTTAGGAATAGGCTTAAATTTAAGATTAGGATTGCGAAAAAAACAGCCAAACTGTTCTCTTTTGTTGGTTTGGTTCTCAGCTGTCCCCATGCCTCGGGTGATACCATACCGCTGACGACAAGCTGGTAAAATCGGAGCTACAGCCGCATTTTCACAACTTGCCCCTGCCACGCCGCTGGCACAGCTAAGCCAGAGTGGGATGGAGTCTTGTCCTCTCCTTCAGTGTGTCCCTGTTCCTGTCACCAGCTGGGAATAGTGACTGTCGCAAGAGACGGGCAACGTTCAGAGCTCGATGCAGCTGCTGCGCCGGCGCAGCTCTGCTCCCGCTCCCTTATCGTGTTGTGATCTGGAGAGCCGAGGTTGCACCTGGTGATGGGGTCGGGGTAACTTCCCTTCTGTCCCCTACGCTTTCAGAATATAGATTATTTCTGAGCAAATCTAAACAACCTATATGAGCAACTGATAAGCTCGTTAAACATTCAGGACTATGACGGCGCTTTCCGAATTCAGAGGTGGCTTGGCTGAACTGTCCTTTGCTCTCCTGGCTCAGGAGAAATTCCCATTGCTCCTGCTCCAGTCAGTGCAAGGTCTGACCCTGCCGCACTGGGCCCTCGGCTGGAGCCTCTGCCTTCCAGATGGGGGCATCTTAACCCAGTGGGGGATCCTAAGAAAAGTTTTCTATGGCTTTGTGTCATTGATTTCTCCACGTACATTCATCTGGCATCGCAGACCGACGGAACATTTGATTCGACAGAATTACAGACCACAACATTAATAATTTTGTGAGTTTAACTGAAAAGGTTTGCAATTGTTCTCCCTCTGAATTCTGCAATTTTCTCCTTCTTCTTAAGAGAAACTCTCCTTTCTACTCTAATGGCAGGGTGTATTGTCATCTTACGGTAGCAGGCACCCACTACTGCTTCTGATTCGGGGGGCTCAAATCCATGCAATTTTCATCTGGGCTGGAATCTTGTAGGTGGACTGTTCATCATGGTTCTAGATTTTCAAAGGAAGTTAGCAATTTTGGATACCTTGTATTTGTGTTTGAGACACTTGGGAAGGGGACCAATTACAAGAGCAGCAGATGCTTAACAGTCCCTGAAAATCGGGATTAATTGAAATAAGTCACGCTGGGCACCTGAAAACACTAAACGCTTTGGAAAATCACAGGGGGGTGTTCTGTTTCTGAACATGATTTGGGAAGACTGTACAGCCTTAAGTAACACAGGATAAAAAGAAGATCTTTGCATAACATTATGGAAACATCCTTTAATCCTCAGTTCAGCCAAGTGCTTAACTTTAGGGATGTATTTGATTCCTGTGGGAGTTAAGTGCTGAAGTTTCTCCAGGTGCATTTGTATTTTCCTGAAGTGGGGCCTGATACCGCGTAAGTTACTGTAGGTTTGTCTTATGAAAATTTCTGAGTCGGTTGCCAAATTAAAATAAAGCAAAAGGCAAAATTCTCCCCTCTATCCTGAAGTGTGATGCTGAGTAGGACACACAAGGCTTTGCTGGTTCTCCCCATGTCCACCCATTCACACGCGGAGCCACAGACTGTAGCATGAAATGACTATTCTTTGCATTTCATAAAACCCCCAAGCCGGAGTCACAGACTATGTTAAGTGCCAAACAAACACAGAAGAAAATGTGCATGCCCCAAAGAGATTACAGTCTCTCGCTGCTCACCGTGCTTGCCCTGGTGATGCAGCTGTAGGGCTTGAATTAATGCAAGATTCCGCATGGCTGCAAACATGCACTCAAAAAGCAAACAAGTAATCATGCAAACAAAACCCACCCAGCTCCTCCCCGCGTCCATCAGCAGCCCATCTGAAAAATCCCTGCTTGGCAACACTTGTTAGAGCCTCCCCTTACAGCTCAGCCGCTGCTGAAGGCAAAATCTTGGTATTGACCCTTGGCTGCGCTACTACACACACAACTGCGGTCTGTTTATAAACAAGGTAAAACTAAAAACTCCATACTCATTATACACCAGGAAGGGGGCCGTATCTCACAATCGAAACTCGCCGGAGCCATCTGGTCTCTGTAAATAAGGGCTACTGGAGTCAGGGCGGGAGCGTGTAATGAGTGTAGAATGTGAATAGCGCTATTCATGCGAGCGGGATAACGAGTACTAAGCTAGTAGTGTGCTTAAGGCTCTGCTGAGTCAAACAAAAATGTGGCAGTAAGAGGGTTTTTTTTCCTGTTGCAGGGTCAAACCTATAACTACAGGACCGAGATTCTTTTAAGGCAGAGCTGGATGCCTTCTGTGCACACAGGAGTCAGGGTAATGCACGCTCCCTCCTGATTTGTCAGCGGTCAGCTATGGCCAGGATTTTCAAAGCTGCTTGGAGGGCGATTCCTTTTAATCTCAGTGAGTGCTGAAGACTCCAGGTATCCTGGGCAGCCTTAGGATACTCAAACGCAAATATCAATATTGAATATTGTATTAATTGTTCCTTAGCTTTTTTTTTTCTTTTCCTATATTGTCTCTGGGCTTAAATTTAGGTAATTTTATTAAACTAAAATTGCAGCGTCTATTTTACTAAGGACATGATTTACAAAGATATTTCAGCATTTAAAGACAGATCATTTTAATAGAATTTACCAATTGGGTTGGAACCCCGCTCCTACTCGCGTTCAGGTGAGGTGTATGCCAACTTGTTTTACAAATCCCACCAGGACACTAATGTTTGTTCTAAACTCATTCAGTTTTAAAGAGGTGTTAAACAATGACGCACTTTGAGGCCGTACAAGGATCAGAACAGTCTTTGAGGGAAGGCCTGTCTATACAGAATGTCTACATCAATTTTATCACCTGCTTTTCATCCCTTCTGTGCTTTGGGTCCTTATGAGGACTTGAGGGCAGTTCCACGGGAGGTTTATTTCTTTTTCTCTCCTATAATGGACTGCTCTGGAGGGGTCTGAATGTAGTATCTTAACAGAGACAACTCCCATTGATTTCAGCGAGCAGAAAAGCCAAACTCTTTGCTCAGAGTTGTTCCTTAAGATCTCATTCTGGCCCTGATTCTGTTGCGTCCCTAAATCCTGCTGAAGTGTTTGCTGATCTGGGGGTGGAGGCAGGTACTTAAAGCGAAGCGTGTGCTTAAATGCTTGGCTGAGCCAGAGCCCTCGTCTCCCGTTGACCAGCGGAGAGAATCGGGTTAGGTAGGACCGTGCTCGTGTCGCAGTGCAGTAGTGGACCATGGCGCACACAGACACACACGCATTTAGTGCGCATGAATGCAGGTGTTGGAAAGAGACCGAATGTAAAATTGCATGTGAATGCAGGTGTCTGGAGCAGGCATAGTGCCTAGGTCTGCATGCCAAGTTCAGGTGTCTGGGGTGGAACAAATCTGTGCCAACCAAGAGAGAAGAACCTCGACATGTTTATCCAAGCTCAAAAGCTGTTGCAGATCTTGCGTCTGAAATCCACTGTCTTTCTCCTGCTGAGATTCCCAAGCACCTCCCAGTCTCCCAGCTACTCACAGCCTGAAACCCTACCAGATGCCATGATTGCAGGGGAAAAGCAGCTCATTACTGGAGTGGCAGGCGACGCACAGACAAATATTTGTGCAAGGCATACAGAGCCCAGGGACTGGAACACATTGTCTCTCTGATGGCAGGAGGAAAAGGGAAAGGAGGATCTTGTCTTTGGCAGAATTAAATAACAAAAATCTATACAGGGTTTATTTCTAGCAAAACTTAAAATGTTTCCTTCTAGCAGGCAACGTGGTAACCTCCTGCCAGATTGATTTCCCATTTACGCATTTTGCTAAATACTTTAAGGGTCAGGAATTAAATTGAATTAGGTTCAGATCTTACCCTGAATCCCCTCTTCTTCAGAGACCTCTGTATTAGGATTTCTCAGACAAGAGACAGGATTGTATCCTTCTATGAGATGCGTTTGTTTTGAGATCTACAGAAAATGGCTAGTAAAAAAAAGGTGACAAAATATGCCCTAAACAAATTGAAATGTGACTTTGATGAAGCAATACACTCTACACAATGCAAAATTTAGTTAGCTTTGAGGATATGATATCATCTCTTCTAATATTTTTTTATATTAAATATGAAATCTGATTGGGCAATTTCCCAGAATGCAGAGATAAACCCCTAAAAGCAGGAATAGGTATTTGGTGCAATGTAATTTTCTGGCTTCTCCTCGAGTTCTTTTGCATATGTGTGTTGGGGCGGGAGATAAAGAACATGATTTCTTGCCCTTATTTTACAGCTGAACTTCAAAGGGAAAAGACCTTATATTGGTGTTGTAGGAGACGAGGCATTACTAAAACTCAATCTCAGCATTATGTTGCATTGAAGAAAGATCACAAACTGAGTCACTGTGCGGACACGGGACTGACGGAAGATGTTACAAGATTTACAGATAGATAACAGAAAGATAGCTCTCCATTCAAATTCCCCAGGCAAGCATTTCCACCTTTAGTTTGTTCAACATATATAATGTATATCTCTGAAAGCTGTATGTATATTCAAGCCCTTAAAGGAAATACCAACTTTCTTTTCAAGTGTTTTTCTTTTCCCCCAAGTATTTAATTCTGAAACAGCAAAGAGGTATTTCCTTAAAATGGAGAACAGCTTGTTTCCTTTTCCTCTCGGAGACCAACATTACTTAAGAAAAATGCAGGTGTAAAGGCAGGAGACGGGGACAGTCTGAGCCTTGGATTATATTGCCTTGTCGAGCCTCTCTTAGCAAAGTATTTAAACATATGTTTAACAGAGCTGGGTGAGTATTTCCAATGAATAGGGATTCATTTAGTGAATAGTCTCAGCCTCCAAAAATGGAGATAGAACAAATGCAGCAAATCACTTCACCTGACAATAGCAATATGAAATGCTTTATTTCTAAAGTGCTCAAACACTTTACCTGTAATGTTTTACCTTTTTTATTTTCTAAATTATATCCATGGTTTAATAATCTAAACAGGAAAAATGTTTTATTTCGGCTTTGTTCAAATGTCTGAGTTGAGCCAGAGTTAAATACTTTGTTGTTTTAATTTTGACAAAATTGAAAAAGAACAACTTTGTTTCATTTGATCCCACTCCATTTTTTGGGGGGTAATCATTTTTGTGAAAAAATCTACTATGATATAGCCATTAAGCAATTAAATACAGCACAATCTGTCAATGGACCCTAGATGTACCATTAAAGCAAGACAAATTTCAAGTACTCAGATAGACTAAACTACTGAGGAAAAATATTTTCAAATGAGTGTTCCTTGAAGAATTTACTCCCAACAGCATCTTGATGAAATATCCTATTTCTCCTATAAACTAGAGAATTTTAAGAGCAACTTTATACACAAATGACCAGTCAGCCACATTTTCAAAACAATAATTTTGAGTTTTTCAACATAAAGCTTTGACACTGGAGTAGATGGACAGTGTAGACTACATTCAAATTCATACAGTCATTCTTGGCTTTCTGAATTATTTTAGTCCCCGAAGCTGTGCGTGTACCTTACCTGGGGTTGTCGGGGCTATTCGGGAAAATGCAGCTAAATCTATCCTGATCTCCCTTTCCACCACATTCAGCCCTTGGCTCTCGGCCAGATCCCAACTTTCCCCATTGCAGCCTCCCTCCCCAGTGCCCCTTCTCAGTGCAGCGGAGCGCTCGTCTTGTGTTGGCGTGTCCCTGCCCAGGCACCAGCTGGACCATGAAACGGCATTTCTGCCCCAGCACCGGCCATCATTTGGGTGACCGGGGCTGGGCCCGCTCTCGTTTCCAGCTTGCCTTCCCTGTCCCCACCAGCGACCACTAGCCATTGTCCCCTCGGGGGCTGCGCTCACCCTGGCCCCGTCTGTGCCCGGGAAGCAGTCCAGTGTCACTTCGCAGGCTCTGGGAGGGGGACCTGTCGGTGCTCCCCCCGGGGATAGGGGGGAGAGTGCTGCCCCCACCTGCCGGGCCAAGTGCCCGGTGCCCAGTGCCCAGTGCGGGGGCTCTGTGCCCGGTGCCGGTGCCCTGTGCCCGGTGCCGGTGCCCGGTGTCCTATGCCAGGGCTCCGTGCCGGGTGCCGGGGCTTAGTGCCCGGTGTCCGGTACCAGGGCTCTGTGCCCGGTACCAGGGCTTTGTGCCCGGTGCCGGGGCTCTGTTCCCGGTGCCCGGTGCCCGGTACCAAGGCTCTGTGCCCGGTACCACGCTTCTGTGCCCGCTGCCCGGTTCCCGCCGCGGCGGCGGGCGGGACGCGCCGCTCGGGCCCTGTCCGTGGTGCTGATCCGCGGTGCGGCAGCCCGGGCAGCCCGGCCCTCCGCCCGCCTTCCCCGCTGCCCCGGCCGCCCCCAAGGCAAGGGCCGGGGGAGGCCGGACCCTCCCCCCGAGCATCCCCCGGACCCTGGCCGGGGTCCCTCTGCCCGACCCGCCGCCGGAGGAGCTGTCCGGTTCCTCGGCAGAGGCGGGACCGGATCCACAGGTGGCCAGGGAGCCCCTCGCCTTCCCCCGGGCACCCGCAGCCTCCCCGGCGCAGCCCAGCCCTCTCCGCCCTCGGCCGAGCCTGTCTCCGCACCCTCGCCGGAGCTCACCTGTCCCTGGGTCACCTTTGCAAGCAGAGGGGCTGGGAAAGCTGCCCTGCCTCTGCCTCGGGGCTTTTATGAGCCACCGCGGGGGGGGCGGCGGGAGGAGCACCCAGGCGGGGACTCTTCGCCTTGGCCAACGGGAGGCTGCTTTTCCTTGCAAATGCAGAGATTGCACAGATTACATCATGGAGAGCTGCCTGCGCTTCAGTGTAAGAGTCTCCTCCTCGCGTAAAGGCGGGTCGGAGGAGCGGAGGCGGATAGCAACAGGTCTGTCCATGGGGGAGAGAGGCCTGGACCCCTTGGAATGAGGGCAGTGGCCGGGAAGTGGGTGAAGCTGTCCCCAGGAGGGACACAGGCTTCGCGTGTGCAGAGGTGGGAGAGTCTGCCGGGAGATTCTTCCTGTGCTTCAGTCTGAACGAGGACCTGCATGTTTTGCTTTGTGGACGCAAGTTGCTCAGAATCTCCCAGAAACAAACCCTAAACAGCCTGTTCTTTCCATAGTGTCCCTCAGCCTGTGTTGCTTGCATCCTCTGGTTTCCCAGCCCAATGGATGAGCCAAGTTTCACCCTAAATTCTCAGCCTTTTTCATCTTGTTTTCAGAGCTTACAGAAACACCCAGCCCTCCGTTTCTTCTCAGAGGTACTGAGCTGAATTGCAGAGTCAGATCCGAGTATCTAGGATCCACTTGGTTCTCTTGTGTTCCTAGAGCAAGGAGGTCAGACAGTTATTCCCTCGAGTCTGCCAAAGAACAAATCACTCACCACTGAAAACAAATTTATTTCCTAACCTTTACATCCAGGAGCATTCATATGTTTCTGACTTTGACTGGGGGGTGTCAGCTGGGATGGATTTGTGTTGGGCCTCTCAGATTGCAAATACACAGGTTGCAGACATCGATTCTTCAAGACTGCCCTAGATTGTCCTAGGCGGTCAGTATGTTGAGGTAAAGCTTTGTCTTCTGGTATATCCTGTGCACAGGGCATATTATCACATGATACCAAAGGAAAAAACATAATTGATTATACCATTAATTAGATAGAAATCAAATTGGTCCAAAGTTAAAGGCTTGGTCTAGGTAATACTTGAGATCCACATTCAGGTCCGATTTGGGGAAATTTCTGCCTGCTACAAACGGATCTCCTGCAGGTAAATACTGGGCTCTTAAGATCTGGATCTAAACGTAGATGACATGAATGGAGCGCATTTTCAAGTGGCTTTGGATGCTATTCAAATTAAAGCATGATTAGAATAAAGTCAGGTGCTGTCTTTCCAACGCTTTTTTTTTCTTCTGGTCCTCAGTACCATTGGGGATGATGGGCCAAATCCTTTGGCTGGCTTACATCAGCCGAGAGTCTGACCAGCCACTGCGACATTTCTGTTGTTGCCTAAGACAAAAGATGGTTTTGAGCAAAATGTACCCGTGTTCGACATGAATCAGTGAATACCCTGGGAGGCTCAAACGCTGATCTCTTGAAGGAGGAGATGGAGACTGAGCAGTACCTGATGACCTTGCAACGCATTAGTCACAGCACGAAGAATGTAGACTGGTGTATGGGTAAAAGAAGACGCTACAGCCTTGCTAGTGCCTGGCCTTGAACATGTGTCTGTCAGAGATTTTCATTCAGGAGCCAAATCTGGAAGACTTTGCTCTGGCTTTATCCAGGCAAAGCAGGAATTTGGGGGAAATGTGAAAAGGACGGCAGCTGAAACTGTAAATGGCATCTTATGGAAAATGCTGAGGGGTGCCTCGGTCCCTCCAGAACCTACATCAAAAGGACAGTGAGGCTTGGGTACCTCATTCCCTCAGAAGATCCTGCTAGAAAGGAAATGCAGAGTAAGGGGCTGAGACCAGTGCTTACGGCTGTTATTACCCCAGCTGGATCTCTTCAGCCTTAATTTTCCCTTTACCTCATTTGCTCACCAGGACTCTCCCAATTTGCTCTCAGTTCAGTCCTAATGTGGTAACCACTGCTATCCCCTGGCCCAGAGCTTCAGCTACAAACTCATCTTCAATTTTCCTCCAGCTTTTGCCTTTGAGTCCTCTGCTCTTGAGTCAAATGGAGAAAGGCCCCACTGGGGTTAAAGAAATAGGCCACGAGGAATGATGAAGAATAAATTCTCCAGCTGCATATCTACAAAGAACAGCCATTTTGCAGACGCAGTGAGTGCACAAGCGACAAGTGTACAGGCACTGTCTGGTTTCCTGAGAGCTGTAGCCTCTTCTTTTAGAGGCATCGGGCAGGAATTTGTGCTCAGGTCCTCTCTGTGCCATCTAATTTGTAATTTTGGCAAACAATTTCAGTTGAGACTTCAGAAACTTGATTTTCAAAGGGATCTGAGTTGTGAACATGAGGTGTACCTGCGTCAAGCCCAAACTGTCTCAAGCCTGAGCTACTCATTCAAAAGATGCATCTGAAATGTACGGCTTATTGTGAGAAGAGACCTGGAAACTCACGGCATCTATGGCAGATTCATTCTCTCCAGTTTTTCTCCCTTGGGAGACTCCTCTGCCTCACTCATTTGCATTCTCGATTCGTTTCAGTGGAACAGGGGATTGGACAGATTTTTCTCGTGGAGAAAGTCTGGGATGAACTTAGAAGCCACAACAGGAAAGGTCACTGTTTTATTTAATTATTTCAAGTTGTTTTCCACCCCCCCTACTCAGAGCAGCCCTCGCGGCTCGGTAATTAGCAATGAAGCGAAGAGGGAGCGAGCTGGACTTTGGCCCCAACTGACCTGATTCATACAACATGTCTGATTAATGCACCTGGTCACATGGCAGCTGCCAGCGACTTGTTGCTGGGCATCCAGAGGTTTCCAAGGGAACCGCTCCTTCTCCTGCCGATGCTCCTCAACAAGTGCGGGAGAGCCACAGTTCGGAGGGCCTGATGCTCCAGCCGGGCGGAAGATGGGAGCAAAGGTGTGCGGAGAAACACCCAAAATAGAAAGCGCCCGCACCGAATTTAGTGACGCTCCGCAGCACAGCGGCTCAGGCAAAGCCCTCTGAGCAGAGCCCTGCCGTGTGTGCTCGAATCCCCGAGCCACGGGACTGCCTCTGCTCAGCCCTCCCCGCCGTCCTCTCCCGCACACCCTCCCTTGTGCGCACAGCCGTAGCTGCTGCACACCTATCCCAGCCCACGCACGCATCGCTCATGCACAATCCTACATACGCCCCATCAAACCAAAGACACATCACAAACAAAACAACAGCTACGTGCTAGCAGAGACACGCTCCCAGCCCCCGTGTACTCTCCTCTTTTCGCAGAGGAGCTCTAGCGCACATTTGAGACCCCTTTCCTGAGGCGTGTTTAAAAACTCTCTTTCATATCACGGACACCTTTATGGACAGAGACGCGATCCCCTAGAAAGCTTTCCACCACTGCAGGCACAGATCCAGCCTACCTCTGTGGACCGGCACAGAGCTCCCACATAGACCACTCTCACCTCCCTCCCCCAAACCCCTCTCCCCACACACGCAGCCAGCGTGCTGCCTACACACAGGTGTGGTGTCTTCCACATACACAGCATCTCTTCACACCTCCCCTCTCAACACACGTCCTCACACACTCTGTACTACTTGCAGGCATCTCTCTCTGTGCACGCATTTCTGCAGACTTACACTCACATCCGTGTTTGTTGACATTCAGGCTTGTTTGCACACAGATGGAGACACCCTTAGGCATGTGCACACTTTTATTCTGTGCTCCCCGCAATCTGCAGGCTCCCCCTGAGCACGCAGCCAGTGACGCACACCTCAGGATCGCTTCCTGTGCCTGCAGCCGTAAACGTACATTCAGTGTTCACCAGCACAGCCCGACACCTCCGAGAGGGACTTCTGCTAGCGTGCACCCCCCCCATCCCTTCTCCCCTTTCTTGTAGCTGCAGGGGTTGTCTCTGCATTGCCTCACAACCCTCGCATGTGCTATACACACGTACACAGGCCAGCAGTCCTTGGCAGCAAAAATGAAGTCCCTGAACTAGCAAATGCCGTTGACTTGGCAAGTAGCAGTGTTCTGTAGTACCAGTCTTCCAAATACATGAGGCAGTCTTACAACAGCCTGTCTTCCTTCTTTTCCCTTTCACTATGACGGAGGAAGATGGAGAGGGTGTGTGTCTGCACCGTGTGCTCTAACAGTAACTTCCCAAGCTTGTTAACGCTGCTCCAGTTTTCTTAGTCATGGGGTAAGCATCAGCCGCAACCAGGCTCCCACAGGTTGTTAGTGCTGTGCCAGGAGACCGTCCGTTCAAATCTCACATACAGCTGATCCTTGGCAGCAGAAAGTCAGCTTCATTCAACTGATTTTTGGAAAGCAACACTGGCTTACCACTGCTGACACAATGGTTTGCATTGCTGAAGGACATGAACGCTCAGGGAAACATGTCTCAAACATGCTCGGTTTCCTTGCACCCGTTACCTTCCAAAATCTTCCTCCTTTTTCCCAGGAAGGTAATGCATCCTCACTAACTCTCTGGATCAAACTGCCTTCAGGAGACACTTATCCACTATGTTTTATCTAATCTTCCAGACTAGAGCATGTACCTGCAAGAATGTAAGATGTGGACGGGTTCTTGTAGCAAACTGGATTTACATGATGGGAAGAGGAAGATTCAAAGGGTTTGGTTCCTCTGCCTCTTACCTCAGTTTTACACCACATCAGAACATTTGATACAGGAGGTGCATCAGACTGAGAAGAAATGTTACTTGGACTAAGCTCAAAGGCTTAAGCAAGAGGAGGCACGTTCAAAACTCCACTTAAGACAGTGCAAGTTACCAATGCAACCAGGAAGATACAACTCCATGGCGGGCAGAAAAGGCTACAAATGAACAACTGCTTGTTAGAGTTGAGGTCTCTATATGAGCGTGTGTAAGGAATCAGACATATTTGTGTCAGAGTGAGCTATCTCTCACCGTGTTCAAATTATGCGTGTGAGCCACGCATGCCTGCGAAAGTACAAGGATATGTTTATGTGTAATGAACACACTTTTAATGAGGTGTCTGCAAAAGGCACAATCAAGTAGCGGCAGAATATGTTCATGCCTCAGGGGAGAGTGTGGAAGTCTATCTCCCTGCCTTTATCTCTGTGTTGTATTAAAGCCCATGTGCATGTACTTGAACTTGTGACATTGAGACCATCACAAATATAATGAGGAGAAAGAGGTCGTTCAGACAAACTTGCCTGTCCTTGGTTGAGTTTGTGCTCGTATCTCGAGCAAGAGACCCTCAGCTGCTGAAGCAGTTAAATGGAGAATATTGTAAATGTAAAGCCCACGCTAACTGAGTAAACAAGAAGCTTGAGGACTGGATCTGTCAGGGGCTAGAGAAGCTTGTAAGCAGAGGTTAAAGGAAAAAATAAAATAAATAAAAACAAGCTGAAGAGCAAACAAGAGCACTGCAGGCAATATTTTCATAGGCATTAAAAGTAGAACCTATGTTCCATTTTCAGAAGTGGTTTTAACACCTAGAAGTCAAAATCACATGACCTTTCAACAAAATCTGGGATTCTACGTCCCTCAGATATTTCAGATGCCATTTTTCACAGTACAAGAAGTTGGTGCCCCAAAGAAATTGCCAGGCAAGTTTAAAACAAACCAAAAGAAGTGCTTTTTCACACAGCACATAATTAAATTTTGGAGCTCATTTGCCACCGGATATTGTGTAGACTGAAAGTATAAATAGGTTCAAAAGGTTTTAGACAAGTTTATGGAGGTTTGGTCTATCAGTGATGATTAAACTTAATAGTCTGGATGCAATGTCCAGGCAGTCCTCGCAGATTGCTGGAAGCTACAAAACTACAGGTAGGAGAGGCCTTATTCTTTATACACCCTTGTACACTGTCCTAAGTATCTTCCTCTACTTACTACCAGGGCCAGCACATTTGGATAGGGGACCCTCTGCTCTGGATCAGTCAGACTGTGTTTATATTCCTAAACACACCATGCATCACCAATTTAGGCTTTCAGAAGGATCCTAATAAGCAGTTGTTTAGGAACCCTGATCCTTAGTGATTCTCATCTCATTTATTCTGCTACAAATTAGATGCTGTCGCCACTAGACCCCAACAGAATTACACCTCCATGGAACTCACCTCATATGGTGAATTCCAAACAGTTAATTTAGGGTCATTTGACAGTGGATTTGAACCCAGTGTCCCCTCTGCAGAGAGATTCCAGAAGAAGATGGCACAAACAAGGCTTTAGTTGGCACAGGAGTATCGCTGTGTAACAAGACAGTCTGATTCAACTCAAGAAAGACATAGAGGTGCTGGAGCGTGTCCAGAGAAGGGCAATGGAGCTGGTGAGGGATCTGGAGAACAAGTCCTGTGAGGAGTGGCTGAGGGAACTGGGGGTGTTCAGCCTGGAGAAAAGGAGGCTGAGGGGAGACCTTCTCACTGTCTACAGGTCCCTGAAAGGAGGGTGAAGCAAGGGGGGTCAGTCTCTTCTCACTAATAACAAGCTATAGGACAAGAGGAAAAAGCCTCAAATTGCACCAGGGGAGGTTTAGGATGGAGATTAGGAAAAAGTTCTTCACCGAAAGGGTTGTCAAGCATTGGAACAGGCTGCCCAGGGAAGTGGTGGAGTCGCCATCCCTGGAGGGATTTAAAAGACAGGCAGACGTGGTGCTGAGGGACATGGTTTAGTGGTGTTTTTGGCAGTGTTAGGTTGATGGTTGGACTTAATGATCTTCAAGGTTCCTTCCAACCTAGACAATTCTATGATTCTATGAAATCCCACCACACTGGTTAGAAGCAAATTCAGAAAATGTGGTCATTGTGCTTCCAAGAGGTTTTTCAGGCAATGCTGCTCCACATGCCCACCCCAGGAGAAAAGTAAACTGTGTGTGGGGAAATGCGTAGGGGCAAATTCTGCTCTCATATGCAGTGGTGTCAGTGTGGAATATCTCCAACAAGCTGACAAATGCTTAACTAGTGCAGAATTAGGCTGGCAATTAGTGAGCACAGTGCTGATCAGAGATGCTAAGTTCTGAGAAACTCCACTGATGTGGGTAGATTTACCAAAAATTGATACTAATTCTGAACTGACTGGGACTACCAGAGGCAAATGGCAACGTTTGGTCATCAAATATCTAAAGCAGAGAATGGTGAGCACTAGCCCATTGATGTCTGTATGTTTTGTAGTACTTCACTTCTGGCAGTGGACAATGATGCTTCCAAAGAAAGACGTGTCCCAATATACAAGATCAAATGTCTGGTAATTGCTGTGTGGGTGTATGCATGAATTCCTCTTTTTGGGGTTCCTGGAGACCACATTGGTCCAAACCACAACATGTCTGTTTTGCATTTATCCGCGTCCCTTCTTAATTTCTCTTTCCCTTCTACCCTCATCCATATTTCTTCTCTTCTGTCCTTCTCTTCCCCTCTGTAGAGACCCTCCCTGCACCCCACTCCAACTCAAACACCCAATCCTTTTTTGGTTGAAAATGAGGAAAAATAAACTCCTTGTGAGGAGCTGCAGTGTGTGCTCTGCCAGAGAGTGGTCTTATTCATTAAGGTAATGGTCTTGTATGCATTTGGGCATGTTATCAGTAACACTCCAAAGGGAAATGGACTACTTAAACCTATTATATCACTGCTTTATTCACCATGTGCTGCCATTTACCTCCTACATGACGCTGGGCTCTAATAGCACCAGTTCTGAGAAACCCTGCACATTAGCCACAAGCAGCTCATTAATCCACTGTTTTCATTCTTGCAAAAAAAAGGGCTCCAACCACATGAGAGCTCAGATGCCGAGTGCTCAGCCAAAAACAAAACAGCTTTGTTGTGCCAGCAGCTCTGAGGTAGCCCCAAACAGAACAGCACTTTCTGCTGATGGGGCACAGAGGGGATCCTTGGGCTTGGGGGACAAGGATGTGCATTGGGGAACGGGACAGACCTGTCAGCCAGCAGCTGCTGCAGGGAGACTTGGAGAATCCAATGCCTGAAGGCTCCAAGCCAGGCCCGAGTAGTCTTCACTAGAATCAGGTCCTGGATGTTGATGCAGCTCCATCCCAGGATATCAATTGTCCCAGAGAGAAGAAAGAAAATGGAAGGCATCTCTTGAACTCCAGCATGGGGAGTCTGTGATCAGACCGGAGATTGGCAGAATTAATTCCAAGCAGGTATAACGAGATCTTCCTCGAGAGCCCTTGAAAAAAATGAAAGGCTCTGTGTCCCAGCCCTGAGCCACAAATCTGCAAGCCTTTTTGCTTCTTTGCAAACACACAGCAGTTGTGGCATAAAAAAGCAGTCACATCTGCTTCATCAAAGAGAAGAACCCTGCTAAGGGCCCAGGCTTTCTCTCCCTAGTCCCCTGCTTGCACCATGCTGAGGAGGCAAGCTGCTCCATCTCCTGGCTGACTGGGGTCCCTGTCCAAGCCCCTCTCTATCTCAGGGCAGAGCTCGCTGGAGAATGGTGCAGGTGTCTCCAAACATGATTATTTCTGCTGAAATCTCCAAGGCTAACAAACAAACCCTTCTAACCAGAAGATGGGCAGCTCGTGGACAGGAGCTCACATAAAAACAACTGCTCGTCCATGCGGAAATAATAGAACATCTGTGTCCACAAACTAGGCACAGACCAGAAACAAGAGGCAACACTTTTGCATGAGTGGGACTTCAGGAATCTGGGATCTGTTCTTCTGGGACCTCTTGGTCACTTCTTCCTGCCTTATCAAAATAGCTGCTGCTCCCTGGCTGCAGATCCCTGCTTTCCTACAGAACAAAGAGAAATGTAAAGGCTAGAGGATCTGCCAGGGTCACTGGTGGAAACAGGAACAGAATCCAGGAGCTACCGCAGTATTTAACAACCCCACTCTGAGCCCTGCCTTCTATTTCAGTAATTCTAATTCAACTACTAGCTCAGCCACAGCTCTGCTATGTCATGGCCATCGTCAGACCTTCGGCTCTCCTTTCCAATCTTATGGAAAACCGTTGCAGAGGCAGTGAGAACTAGAGATGCAAATGTTGGTCTTCAGAACCTACCCCATCTATAACACCTGTGCTCCCCTCCCAGCCAAAGGGATCCCTTTCCCAGCTGGAAAGAAGGGTAGAGATGCTGCTACCCACAGAGGAAGGGGAGCTGGATGCAGGATTCAGCTCTGGAGATACTGTGGAGCAGAATTAACCACAAGGGACAGCCGTCAAATGATGGATCTTCCCTGATTCACAGATCCCAGCTGCTGCTTCTGTTCAGCAAGCAAACCCCCAACCACTACCTGCCTACCAGCTGTGCACAGCTCTGTCCCACTCCCAAAGCTCTCCCAAAGTCACCACTGTGCACATGTCGCTTTATTTGAGGTGGCTTAGTGAAAAACCTAAGCAGGGAAATAGGGCTTAGAGGTGTGCAGTTGAATTAATTTCTGCTCTTGGGTGAGGACATGAATGAAATGGGAGCTGAGGGGCAGAGGGCTGCTACTGGGGGAAGAACTGCAGCCCAGCTGGGATATGAGCTCTGCTCAGGAGAGCCTACAGCCAGACAGTTCAAACTGCCCGTGGAGACCAAGGCTGAAAAAATCCCTACTGCCAAAAGGAAATGTGATTACAGGCCTGATCCTGTGCCCTGCCTGCTTCAATGTGTCCATGTAGAATGGCTCACATTGAGTGCAAAGCTGAGAGGCACTTACAGAGGCATTTAGTCTAACACAAAACGTTCTCTTGGGGCACAAGGGGGATGGAGCAAGGCTGGGCAGACTCCTCTCCATTGAGCTCGGCTTCGTTGAAATCAATACGTTATTATGGTAGCGACTCCAGCCCTTAATATTCTACCTCTTGAACAGTATCATGTTTGTGTGGAACAAGGAAGACTTAGGCTGGACATCAGGGAAAATTCTTTGCAGTGACAGGGATAATTAAGTCCTGGAACAGAGCACTGGAGAAAGGATAGAATTTCTAGCGCACAAGGTTTTTAAAAAGAAATTCAGCCAAAACTCTTCCAGAAGGGATGTGGGGCAGGGAGGGAGCATTAGGGCAGCAGGATGGACTTCTGCTCAAACCTATTTCTGGTCTCATGAAACAGTTAGAGCAGGTTCTACAGAGCTGCATGATCTCCTGACAGCTCTTTGAACAATATGGGTGACAGGCCCTAGTTTCAGGCTGTCTCTGCCCCTCTTTCCTACCTCTCTTCTCCAGTCCTTAGCTGAAGCTTACTTGCTAATAGACATGTAAAACAAAGCTGCAAATCCCCTCTCCCCCACCTCTTGCATGTCTCTGGCTCTCACTGCCCCACCTGAGGCCTGTTTTCTCTTTTGATGCTTCTAATGAAACTAAGTGGCTGCAACTCGAAAGTTTCCACTTTCGGCCTCTGGGCTGATTACTGCGGAGCTGACACAGGCAGCATCCTGCGCTGGAGCCTCTATGGATGGGAACCCTCAGGGGAGGGGATAAAGTAATGCTCCGTGCCCTCTGCTCACCAAGCACCATTAGAGTACTGACTGCCTAACCCAGCAACCTAAGAGAGCAGGACCTCACCAGCCTGACTTCTGGGGCCAAGGTCTCTGGAAAACATGTGCTAGTGCACGGATGCACGATATCCTCTGCAGTCCTTGATACTGGGCTTCAGTATCAGAACCTAGAAAAGAATAAGTAAAGTTCTTTTATCAGCCGTGCTGCAGCGGTCTTGGCTGGTGCTGCTAAAGGAGCTGGTCTCACTTGCTATTTTTGTGGGTACTTAATACTGTCTGGAGACACTTCTCCACATCCCTGGTGGATGGGGACTGTTTATGCCCTGAGCGGGGACAGAAGCAGCAGCTGTAAGGTACCGGTCCTTCTGCCTAGCCAGCCTCATCTTTGAAAGCTGGTGAGGGAAGAGTCAAGCACAAAGGCAAATTCAGGCCCTGGCTTTGCTGCTGACAAGAATTTCTACCAGACATTTCCGAGCATTAAGGCTGAACATTTCCAGAGCAGCCACTAGCCTTCTGCCTGGCCAGAAACACTGAGGCTGAATAAGCTGATTTCCAGATGACCAAGACACCCTAAACATTGCACTTACATGACGGGTCTTAAAAGTCAGGCTGCTGCCTTGTTATTCCCCCTCCCTCAGTTCAGGAACCGTGAATGTATTGCTCAGAACTTGGCTCTGGCTAAGGTCAGTGTCAAAGACCTCTACCAAACACACCATGTGTTTCTCAGCAGTCTGGACGTTAACCATTTCATCACAGACAAGGCTCACATGCCTATCGCCCCTGACACCTCTCCTGCAGGCTGCCCCGTGTGAAACTTTACTCAGGATTTCTCCTTTAGCCCACGTGCTTTCTTCCTGCATGTGAATCAAGGGCTTCCCAAACAACATCCTGAGCCTTTGCAACTACAGCCTTGTTCTCGTGCTGGTCTCTGCCTTAGATCAGGGCTGGTTGATGCCATGTTGCCTGAGCCTCTCAAGATGGCTCTTGGGTTACGCTCTTGCACCTCTGAGTCCTGGCCATTCCTGGAAATCTGGGCTTGTAACAGCAGGGCTCAGTGACCCTACTTATACCTTGCTGACATGAGGGGAAAGTAAACAAGATTCTGCTCAGCACTGCAGAGACCAACTGCTCCAGTGTTGCCTGGCAGATGGGGCCCAAGAGGGAGACCATCTGTTCCTGAGCAAGGCCCTAAATTTTCTCCCTGCGAGATCCTGGGATGAAGATATCCAGCTGAGTTCAGTGGGCACAGAGGCACAGGGAAGCCGCCATGACCTTATTTGCTACTTCAGTCCTTGGTGACTGGGCATCTCACACAGCTGAGCCAGGGCTTGGACCTTGGTTCCATGGGCTGTTGGATTCCTGCAGCATTCCTATTCCCTATGTTAATTATTTTTTTTTCTCTCTCTCTCCACAGTCCTTCCCACATGCATGCAAAGCTTTGGTAACAGTATGTGTTCCCTGTTGCAGAACCGGGCAGAGGCTGTGTAGTTCCCCTGCAGACCTCACAGCTGCCCTTAACTCTGCCCTCTACCCACCCCGCTCCCCTTGTCCAAAAAAGCACAACTGCCCTGCACAAATGCCGTTTGCCTGATATCTGGCTGTTGGCAGTTCTTCTGGCTCCTTCCTTTAGCTCCTGCGGCTAAGAAGAGGCACACCAGGGAGGGTGCAGAAATGCTGTTAGAGCTCAGGGAAGGGGCTGGTGTCTCGGAGAGAGAGAGAGAGAAGGGGATGACATCCAGGGAAGGCTGGAGAAGGAAAGAGCAATCTGCTGATAGTCAGCACGTCTGAGAAGCTGGGAACATATTGCATTAAACCGATAATAACACCTTGAACAGCGGGGTGGTAGTTTCCATCTGGCCTTGTGCTGAGCTCGGTCTCTCTCATTTCTTCCCCCCCTGCAGCCAGGGAATCTGAGGCGTAGGGTTGGCCACGGGTCACCCAGCAAGGCTGTGGCAGAGCAAGGATGAAACAGAAGAGCCTTATAGCAGGGTGCTGAGAAGCAACAGCAGCAGCCTCTTGACTCTCCTTTCACCCCAACTAGATCCTCCTTAGGCTTTGGGAGGTGGCAAGGCACTAGAGCTCTTCGCTTAATTAGTAGCAACAGCTGAAGCACTTGAGAAACAAAAGCTCCTCTCTCTCTCTGCCCCACTTTTACTTGGGAGCCAGGGGTGGGGAGCAAATTGCTTGGAAGCCAGAAAGCGCCCTGGATCTTGTCACCATGGCTGCACAGACACAGCCTCCTGTTATCTCCAGAGGAACAAAACCCTCCTCCCACCCTCTCCTGCCTCAGCTGGAGCTGATAAAAGAAGACGACATAAACAAAACAAATAATAAAAATAATAATAATAAAAAATACCCCAACCCAACCCAGCAAATAAATATCCTGGGAATAAAACAGCCTTCTGCAAAACATATTTGTTTCTGCAGTGGGTTTTGGGTTGCTGGAGAGCTGAAGGACTCAAATGAGCATTTCACGTTACAAAGTGCCTCTCGGTAATACCGGGATTTACAAAATCGCACTCAGCAGCATCCCAGCTCATGCCATTTCCTTGATAATAATGATCTTTAGCTAGATATACCTAATTGTATAGTTCTGATTTACTCATATACATGGATGTGTGTACTATTAACATGATTATATATAATTTTTATGTCTTCTTGTTTGGAACCCACAGGGATCACATCTGTAAGTTTTCTGTAAGAGCTGGAGTCTTGCCTCTTCTCTCTCCGTATTGCACCGTGTGCAGGGAGAGGCACCAGAGATGCAAGTCAGTGGAGTAAAGTAGCAGAACAAATCAGATAACACAGATTTTTGTTGGTACCTGTGCACCTCCAGTCTTGACTGCAGTGTGGTCAGGGGCTTTAGAAAGTAAAACAAAATGAAAAAGAAAGTGGGACTTTGTTGTTGTGTTGTTTTAGTTGTGTTCTCACAACTAAAAGGCTAAAAATATGCCAAATAGCATAGCAGTAAAGCAGTGAAAACTAGCAACCATGTATTTGTATTTTGAGAGAAATTAGGGCTATTACGGTTGCTCCAGACGGGCTTCCTACATAAACTGGGTAGATAATTTCACTTGGTGCTTCATGCATCAAAGCTCTAACCATCTGGCTGAACGCGAACATACCTTTTAGCAACATGTCTCATTTTGGCGTGATGCCTTCAGGGCCACCTCCCTACATCAGCCACTATTTCTGTGCTTAATTACACTTACTGTTAAAAAGGGACAACTTATTTTTAGTGTGTATCTTTCCAATATCAGCTTCTGGCCACTGAATATTCTACGGTCTGCGTATGCATATAGGAAGCAGTATGTTTAAATCAACCTGTGAACTGCATTGGCCATTGGGGGTCAGGAGATGTGCCACAGAATGACTCTATGTTTTCTTGGGTTTTAAAAAAAGCAACTCATATGTGAACAAACAAATGAAAGACAGTAACTGATAATTCAGAGTTTAACCTAGTTTTCTCCTTTTGGCACTGGCTGGCACACTCAGTTCACCCACTTTTTCACTATCTGTAGTTGAAATTATAATGCTTGTAATTCTAGCAAGAAAATTATGACCTTGTAATACAATAAACATTTTGCTTTAATGATAAGTATTGTCTTTGCTTACAACTTTTTCTTGCAACTGCCAAAGGGTCTCAGGTTGCCCTTTGGTTCAAAAAGGCTGAAGAACGCCATATCAAACGGCTGATTACGTCTTTCAACTTTTCCACACCCGCATTTTCTCCCATCAGTAGTTCTTTGGCCAACTGCAGTGAAGTGTTACCTGTACAAGTCCAATCTGGGTCACAAAAGACCATTCAGTCAGAGACATTTCTGCCTGGGAGACTTACAGGGGTGAACTCTTGTTTTTAAACTTACCTGACCTTCCTTTGCATATGGACTTACCTGGATAAACTCATTTAGGCCATGACAACAGCTTGCTCAGCCCAGCCTGAAAAGATCAGGCTCTTATGGATAGCTCTGAGCACACTGTTATTGCTAAAGAAATCATGCTGCTCTCATGTTCTCCCATTGCCAGATAAACACGAACATCTGCATAACTATTGTAATAACAGCAACACTAATATTAATGATACTGGGGTGAGAACTGGGACTAGTCTCCAGTGCTTATATTCTCCTGGGAACCATCTCCAGGACCTCTCTCTGAAGGCAGCCAGACACTCAGATGTCTTTGAGAACCTGGGTTAAGCGATCATTTTGAAGGAGTTGTTGATTTTGACCCAAACCCACCAATCGATAGAGAACGGAGTGTAGGATTTCATAGCCCGTCAGGTGTTCAGGCTAGGTGTGGACTTTTGATGTACTTACGGGGGAAAAGAAATTGCAAACCCTGATCA
Organism: Ibidorhyncha struthersii; assembly: GCA_013398815.1. Lineage (NCBI taxonomy): Eukaryota > Metazoa > Chordata > Aves > Charadriiformes > Charadriidae > Ibidorhyncha > Ibidorhyncha struthersii. Next base: position 43,694 of record VZSZ01000924.1, on the reverse strand, counting down.
ACGCTGGGGATTGCAATCCAGGTCTCGGGGGCTTCATCATACCCTGACTTGGTGTGTGCTCTAGAAAAACTACTGTCCCTTTGCAATTTATTTTTATTTTTTGCCAAGAGAAAGAGCATCTCTGGGCCTGAGGTACAAGAAGTAAGTCCTGTAGTACAAAGGCCCCAGAGTGTCTCTGCCCCCCTTACCCCTGTATGATTGACAGGGTCAACATCATTGTCACCCCTTTGCCTCATAACCAGTTATGATTAAAGACCAGTTTCCAAGGATGCATGGCTGTGCTCTCACACCCCTTGGTGTGGCAGAACTAGCTGGTAATTTTGTTCCTGCAGGGACGGTGTTTGACCTCTCTGTCCCCTGCTGACCATGTGCCCCCTTTTATGTATTAGCACATGCTGGTTGGAGTGTCTGCCCCTCTGCTATCACTCACGTACATACACCCCTCATCTCCCAGCACCCACCGACTCCTAGCATCTGTGCCACTTGCTTGGCCTCTTTTCCTTTATGCTACTCCCCTCCACAGTCGTGTGACTGCTATTGTGTGGTCCCTGCCACACAAAAGCTAGCCTGACCTAATTTAAATCAGTGCTATTGAAGCCGTTCTTGTTTTATCTCCCAGCACAAGGGCTGTGCTCCCCATTTCAGAGGTAGCAGAAATGAATGGCTAATTGGGGGGGTATTGTGCAAGGCGGCGTTGTCTCCCAGCCCTGATTGTCAGCTCTCCTCCTCAACAGTGCTCCGAGCTTCCCTCTCTTGTAACAGCCATGCAGGCTGGTTGGGGAGCGGAGGGAGGAAAAGGGGAGAATGGGACTCCGCAGCCACCGCAGCGTGTCAGGCAAACAAAGCAGAGCATGGCCGCCTTCAGCGCACTGGTGAAAAGGCTGGCTGGGGGAGGGTTCCCTTGTTCAGAAAGGGCAGATGCTGGTGATAATAGTAGAGAATATCCATCCTTCACCTCCAAATAAGCCCCCCTGCGTTCTTTTTTCCTGGGTATTTATGTGACAGTCCTTCCTAGTGCTCTGGAGACTGTCCTCGGGGAGGGGGGTGAGGCAGAGGGGGCAGTGCCGCAGGGGTGGTAAGTCTTGGGGCAGAGGAAGTGGGATAGGTCAGGGGCTGGAGGGGAGACTGAAATGCTGCCAGTCTCTTTGTCCTGCCGGGCAAAGTTTGAGCAGTCACTGACAACAGATCTTTGTAAGGAAAGCGAGAACATCCCTGGGAGCTATTCCAGCAAGCAGCAACCTGCACGAAGAGGGAGCTTTGTCTGGGCCCTCAAAGCCAGAGTTGCCCATGCAAGGAAGATCTAGAGCCCACAACCATCTACACGGTATGTCTCAAGGCTACCAGACTCCAGTGCTGCCTTAACTAAGGACCAGCGCAATATTTGGGAGTTAACACTGGCAGTACAATGCCTTTTCTCTGATTTCTGCCTCCCACAGGTACCTTCCAAGAGCTTCCGCCCTGGGGCTGTCTGGTCTGCAGCTCTCCTTTCTCCACTGATCACCAGACTGAAAGAAGTCTGCAGAAGAAAACAAAACACCCATTTGAATCTTTCCATTGATGGTCTTGGGTCACTTAGAGATCCACTTCCTCCTGCTCGAGGGAGAGGACTTCGCCCCTGACTATTGATTAGGTTTGCCCCCAGCGCACTCATCTGATGCACAGTCCAAAGGTTGCTACCAGAGTCCTCTCCTGCCGGCTCTGCCAGCTGCAAGCAAAAAGAGTGCAACACCGGGATATTTTACAGTAATGTGAAGCAAACAAGTCCCAAGGTTTCAGGTTTGTCATGGACTTTAATATAATGTTCTAATCCTTATCGCAAGTCAGATCAGAATAAAGTACTGGCAAGCCCTAGAGTTCAAAGACACGTGACAACCTCCTCTCTATCCCTTTCGGCCCCAAATCAAGAAATTAGCTACAAAATGGGAAAACTAAAGGTAGGTTTTATTAAAAGTAAATTTTATCAAAAGTGAGGTTCTTTTCACTGTCATCTGGGTTTACGATTCATTTCTCCCTTCTAAGCTTTTCTCTGCAGCCAGCAGAGCATAAACCACTTCAACAAACAAAACAAAAGAGGAAAAATAATTCTCATATTACCACTTGATTCCAAGGGCTGATGTTTTACCAAAAAAAGAATGACTGCCACGGGTGTATGAGTCGTTAACACTGCATTATGATAAAAGAAGAGCAACTAGCGTATTCCTAGAACCCACCCGGGATTGTCAACGGGGCCTTTACCCAAAAACCTCAGCGATGGGAAACTCACTACAGTGCGATGCTGCCATCACGTCGCCCTGCTGTGTCCCAGCTTCTTGCACAGCTCCCACTGCCTTGGAGAGACACCGGTGATGAGCACAGTCTGGCCCCCTGTGCTTTAGAGAAGCTTCATTCGCAGTGCGGGAAAATTTCACCCCAGCGGAGAGGGACCACTAAGGGTCTGTCCTTTTGCTCAGAAACCCGCCAGTCTCCTTCCAGCTCCTTGTCCCCTGGGCTGGATCTGCAAGGAGCTCCGCTCCCCGTTGCCACTATTCTACCGACATCTGGTGGCAGCTGCCTTCGGAAGAAAAGATGAGGCTTCAAAAATAGCCTAAGCCCTGACGCGTCCGGCCCTCCTCAACCTGCGCCCCGGCCTTGGCCAGGGCGGGTGGGCCCGGGGGCGGCCCCAGGCCTGCAGGGGGAGGCCGGGCCCGGA
>VZSZ01000924.1:19747-39391 GCA_013398815.1 Ibidorhyncha struthersii | reverse complement strand
GCAGCCTGTGCTCTCCCCGGGTGGGTGAGAAGCTGCTCGCTCCTCTTTTTTTCCACAGGGAAAGAGCCACCTCCGGCAGCAGAGGGAGGTGTGGGGGGGACAGGGTGCTCCGTCCCCGGGGCCCCCCCCTCTCCTGCTCACCCGTGGCCCGGCTTTCCCAAGGGCAGGAGCTCCCCGTCGGGGCGTTCGCACACGGGCGCAGAGATGGACGTGGGCTGCTGGCAGCCTCTACCAGAGCTCGTCCCTCTGTAGAGAAATCCCCACCGCTTTATTCCAGCCTTAGTTGCTTTTATTTTTGGAGAAGGTCTTAAAGCTCCCGGCCATGACAGGGACGCGTTTGTAAGGGCTTTTCTAGGTGACTGTGTTGCTTTGGCTCTTCCTGAATGCAGCAGCAGGCCCCTCGGGGTCTCGCTGACAAACGAGTGTCATGATTCATGCCGGGTTTCTGATCTCTCATGTCTGTTTTGTTCAGTTTCTTTTTCTCTGGGTTCAGCATCAGAGGATGTTATTGTTCCTCTTCTCTGTGTGAGCTGTGGCGGGTGGGATGGGGCTGAGATGTTCCTCTGAATCATTAAAATCACAGAATAACCGAGATTGGAAGGGACCTCAGGAAGTCTCTAGTCCAACCCCCTGCTCAAAGCGGGGTCAGCTGTGAGATCAGACCAGGTTACTCAGCATTCCTGAGCATCACTGCTGTTGCCCTTCGTCCTTGCATTGAAAATTGCCCTTAAATTACTGGATGCTGCTACTTCATCCCTCTCTGCTCTCCTCTGCAGTTTAGGAAGTTCATTGCTGGCGCTTCTTTGTGATGCTTTGTCTCTCCTGATTCTCTGCGAGTGCGGTTTTGGTGGAGGAATGGCTGTTTGGGCAGAGCAGGGGCCTTGGCAAAAGATAGTGGCAGGTCTTGGGTGTGTCTTTGATTCAGACCTCTCTTGAAGAGAAGACAAAGATCTTTGTACTTTAGTGCGCTTGGGTAGGGAGGATGATAGCGAAGGTAGGGCCTTCATATGCTCATGGAAAACGGGCTTGTGTGGTGAGCTGGGGTTCCTCCGTGGCATCAGGCTGAGGCAGAGGGAAGCAGCGGTCTGGCTTGGAAGACAAATGTGGTTTTTATGTCCCAGGTGGGACTGTGATGCTGTTGGTAGTGGGGCTGCTGACCCTCTGCCTGGCTCCTTACGGTGTCCTTTGTTTGACTCTTGCCTCTAAGTGTGTGGACCAGACCTCTGTTTTCTCAATTCTTAGTACCTGATGCTTCGGAGAATTTCAGGATTTGGGGAGTGGAATGAAAGGAAGTACTGACAGTACTGAGAATTCTCAGTTTTTAAGAAGGATTTTGTAGGAAAGAAAGGGAGAAGCCTCAGAGTTCGCTGAGTCCCATTGTTCAGGTGAAGATATCTCTCTGAGATTTATCTGGGCTGTTAATAACCAGCGTGTGGTGGCAGAACAGATTTGGGCTGTAAAGTGCGAACCAAGGATTTTGTTTGTGCCTCCACGCTCAGTTGGAAATGTGTCCTATGGGGGGTGCTTTTATACAGCCTTATTCCTATGACGGGAGAAACTGCAGTGATATGAAACTTGCTTTTTTCCTCTTCCTTCCTAGTTTCCTGTCCTGCCCAGCTCGCTGAGTAGTTAATGCAGAAGATAAAGAGGGTTCGTCTGGAAAACGAGACTGCAGGAAGTTGGAGAAGGTATGTGTCCCGGTTACTCCCAGGGCCTTTATTGACCTTTAGGTTGTGTAGGACAGAACAATAATCACCTCTTGGGATTCTTCAGAAACCTCATTCTCTCCAAGTATATAATTCTGCCCGGGGAGCTCTGTGTCGGGATCTGTGGATCAGGAAGTGACTCAGGAAGATAACTACTTGTTTCACTGACTTCCAGTTCCAAGCTTTACAATTTTTTTCCTGTGCTGATGTCCCACCTGTGCTTGCTTGTTGTCTTCAGACTAACACATCCTCCTTGAAGGAGGGCTTGGTGAATGTGTGCCTGATCGATCTAACCTGGCCAGGCAGGGCAGAAAAAAACAGGAAAAAGACCTCCAAAGGACAGCTAGATGGTTTTGGAAGGGGTTAGCAGTGCTTCTGCGACAACACTGAATCATCTAAATCAATGCCTCAGCGTGAAGACTGTAAAGGACAGTGTTTTTCCAGTAAGGTGTAAATCTCAGATGTGCTATATTGATGCCAAACTTTCAAGACCATCTAAGAATAAAATGGTTAAAACTGATGTCTTGATCCAACTCATCTTTGAATGATTTAATCCCCAAATTCACCCTGCAATTTCAGTTAGATAAGTTACTTCTTATAATTGTTTACTTACGTATATGGTGTTGCCAAATGCTTGCTGCGTTTTGTCCAAGAGATGGCTGTAGCGGTGGATGAAACAGTTGGATTTTCTTTTTACTCTGTATTGTGTCAGGACCTAAGTTTTGTGAGAGTCCACCACGCCCCAGCTGTGATAGTGGTATTTCCCAGCACTTTCACGTAACTTTGTGTGATGGCTACTTTGCTTACCCCACTACTCCACTCTGTTCAAGTGTCAAAATCACCAGGATGAGAGCAGTACCGAGCTAAAAGTTGTGCCTTTTGCTTCCCTAGTGAATCATAAAATCATGGCAGTATAGTTTGGAAGGGGGTCCAGCCTCCAGTTCAGTTTGAGATGATTACCAGTATTACATTTGTGGGATGTTTTGAGCCCTTAAAGGTGCAACTTTCCCTCGTGAGGAGCCAACCTGGCTGAGTAAGAGAGTTTCATCAGCTGGGTGAGAGTAACCTAAGGACCAGGCATCCGGAGCCAAAGCCAGATTATTTTAACTGACTGACTTGACCTGCAGTGGGATTGGGTTGAGAGAATTTTACCCGGTTTATGAGTGTTTGTGGTCTTCCTGACGTGTTTCTGGTAGGCAACACTTTGCCTTCAGGTGGGATTTTAGTTGCTATAATGGAGACCCTGGATATAGGCAGTAGAGGCCGTGGACACATCCGCAGTCTTAGAACATCCCATCACGTTCTCTTTTGTGGTTTCACTTGGCCTTCCTGCCTGGCTTTGATTGGAAAATACTCTTCTTTATTCATTTTCAAGCTGTGGATTTACTGCTGGGCGGTAAGTTCCAGGAGTGCCTACAGATTTATTTCAGGAGTTTGTGCTTGTGTTATTATTCACACATTTTGTACAATTTAGGGACTTAGCAGTTTGAAGATATGGTTATATTTACAGCCCTTGTACTGCGTGCCTGTAGTTCAAGGAAGTCCAGATGTACTTCAGTTTAGGTTTGCTCATCTCCTGCTGTAATTGCATAAGATGTCAAACTAGATGAGAACTTCCTTTTAGAGAGTTTGTTAGAAGGTGCAAGCTGGTGGGGAATCCTCAAGGAACGCTCAGGGTTCTCCTGAAAAATACTCATGGTAGAAAATGGGCAGAGGCGAGTGTTTTCTTGTAGTGATATAAATAACCATCCTTCTCCCTTCCCCTGATTCTCTCTGCTGGGAAAGAACTCATTGTGCACCTTACTGAGGCTGAAGTCTTCAAGATTTGATTTATGTGTAATCGTTCATCTCTGAAGCTGCTCTCCTGTCAGAATGCAGGTGACCATTCCAAATGACGGGCGGCATTCAAGAAACATCTCATTTGAAAATGTAAATCTTGGGGCTGCTGAGGACAAGGCCTTTTTTGGTGTAAACCTTAGTCACTGGTTTGCCTCTTGATGCTGCGTCCAAAGTGGCGATTCTGTCTCCATGGAGCAAACTTCTCCAGCCTCATTTTTCAGTACACTGAAGTTCTTCTGGAATTCTTTCTCTTCCGGATACCCCCGAAACAACTAAAATGTCCTCGTGGAGCGAAATCCAGCTTCTCAAATGGGGTGACAGAAACTGGTTTCCCTAGTCCCAGGCTCATTCCTGCTTTGCAATAGATTACATCACTGACCTTGGGCAAGTCTGTTAGTCCACCTCTCCTCAAATTAACATTTGCCGTAGTTGCATGTGGAGGCGTTTTTTGTAGACTCTCATTCAATAACTGCTAGCTTGGAAACACAGGAGGAATGCGTGCCATATTTTGCAGGATACGACCAGGGTCTGTTACTGCTGTCTTCTTTCTGTTAGCAAAGACAGTTGTACTGTTTTCTTCCTGTTTTGCCATCTCTCCTACTTCACTCCTGGCTGCAGTAGCTCTTCAGGTAAGTGAGGTGCTGAGCTTGGGCTTAAACCCCTCTCTCTAAGAGGTGAGCCAGCTTTCCTGTAGGGCAGGAAGGGAACTTAAGTCACTTTTGTGGTCTTCCAGGGAAGAAGCTTGTGTGCCTTTACGATAGGTCATAGCTTTGATGACTTATCCATCCAAATTCCTGGGGTGGTTTTCCTTTGAGTCAAGCTGATTGTTTTCTGCACCAGAATCTGCTGCTTGTACTTCCTTTAACAGCTTATTTCTAGAACTAGTCCTGGGAGAGTGAGTGTTCTGAGGTTAATATCTTTGTTTACAGGACTCGATATGGGATGGGAGATGGACTTTTCCTTTCAGTATGTCGATATATGTTTAAAACGTGATCTTTGCATGCAGAGAATCCTAGGATCTGTAGTTTAAGGAGTGCCTGTTCTCTTAAGCTTGTTGCATGCTTAGAGCTTTCTCTAAGCAACAACATATGCCTGCTTGATTTTAAGGCTTAATTCTCTCCCTCAACTCCGCCCTCAGTTTTTTGTCCAGTTCTGAAGGGGAAGAGAGGATGACTGCAGTGGACGCGCTATCAGACAGCTCTGAAGTGGTCGAGATGGAGGATGTGCCTTCCCAATTCCAGGTGCAAAAGCATTCTTGGGATGGGCTGCGTGACATTATTCACAGCAGCAGGAAGTATTCGGGCATGATAGTGAACAAAGCTCCCCATGATTTCCAGTTTGTCCGGAAAACAGAAGAGTCCAGCCCGCACTCTCATCGTCTTTATTACCTGGGTAAGCCAGCATGCCAGACGCCGGGTGTGAATATGTTACAGAAGAGCTTCCAATCTAAACAGGCAAGGAAAAGGATCGAGGTATCTCCATTTATGAGATGGGGGAACTAAAATTAAGTAACATTGCTCGAGGTTTGCATGCTCAATCTATAGCAAAGCCTGGAACTGAGCAGAGACCTCTCCAGTCCCAGACAAGCGCTTTAACCACAGGCTTTCAGCAACAAGGGGAAGTGTTGGCTACCCAGACCTGCCTGGTGACAGAGGTGTGTGTCCTTTCGCAACCCAGGTCAGCCCAGGTGATGGGGCAAGAGAAGGGATGTTCTTCAAACTCAGCACTGTCTTGTGCCTCTGTAGCTTCGGAGAAATAGGATTTACTTGATTGATTAACCAGACTGACTTTCTGAGGAATTTGCTGTCAGTAATTACTAACTATATGCTGTAAGTTCTAGGTATTAATGGCGGGGTGGNAGTAGGATTGAGAGACAGCAGAATGCTGTGCTGTACAGGTCCCTCATTATAGTTGGAGCCACAACGTAATTAGTGACGGAGTGGTTGGATTTTAGTAACTGGATAATTTTGTGGTTGGTAACATGGGAAGCTTTATAGACTATAAAGAGTTTGTTATGCTTTGGGGCATGAGCTGATCGTTAGTGAGCCAGTAAAGAAATTGCCTGATGTGCAATTCCATACAGCGACTGCTTTCCTGAAGTGACCCTGCTTTTTTTTCTTTTTGGAGCTGTTGAGCGTAGGTCACTGTAGGACGTAGGATGCTGGATTTGAGGGACTGATTTGGTTTGTCATTAAGCAGCTCCTGTGTGCCAGTGACTTGATTTGTTATAGTTCCTCATACATTCTTATGACACAAGTGCTACTGTAAAGGGCAGCATCCAGAGTTAGCATATTTTTCTTGTTGAGTCTGAATAGTGAGGCTTGATTTAAAGCTGAATGTATTTCAAGGCCAAGTTGACTTTGATGCAGTTTTTGATCTAGATGACTAAAGAACTAGGGATCTAAGTGGCTAATTTAAAATTTTTTTAATGTTCTTCTGTTGTATGAAATGACAACCAGACCAGCTACCGGCTGGTTGGTGTTCTACACGGGTGTGACTGTTACAGGAGCCAGAACCAGGAATGGAGACACACGAGTGTCTTTTCAGTGTTTTCTTCCATAAGGAAATGTACAGGGCATAGAGCAGACTGATCCATCATGTACGATCAGTATCTGCCAGGTAATACCAGAGCACCTCTTCTCAGGCATTCCTAATAAAGGCTAAATGCTGATTCTTTTTCCATAAGCATCTTCTGTGTTGAATACCACGTGCTGTTAAATACTCGGAACCCATTTCAGCAGTTCATAAGTGTTTAACATCAGTGTGCTATTACTGTCCCAACATTAAATAACATTGTCAAGTTTTTATGCGAGTAATGTTAGTGACTGTATGCTGAGGAGTAGGATGAAGAATTGTGAAGAACTTTGCTGTAGACGTTGAATACTTTTGTTCACTTATGAGCAAAATATAGTGTCTTTTGGGGAGGAAAGCAATATTTTTCTTGCAAATGCTAATTGATTGTAGTCAGCCTAAGGTCATTGCAGATAGTACTACTATAAGGAGAAAGGAATTCCGGGTCACAGTCGCATGAGTATCAAATGTGTGTATATATAGTAATTTGTTCCTATCTGCATTTTTTTCTGTTTGGACATCTTAAATCATTCCTGGGCTGTCCCCATAGAATTTTATGTTGTATCATGGCAGATGCTGCTTATATTAAACACCACATGCTCAGTACTTTGGTGTTTCTCAGTCTCTGAGGATTATATGCTCACATATTGCTTTGCTTCCTGAGCACTTATTAATACTTCAGTTTTAATTTTAAGTAACTGTACTGCTGGGTTAACTGGCCCAGAAATCTTTCTGTTCTGCCCAGAACATGGTCAAAGTAGACAACCAGGGCACATTTCCCTGTGTGAAATTCTGATCTAGTGAGTCTCTACAGCAAAGCTAGAGGGCAAGTTCGTGGTCTCTGATTTTGTTGAAAGTGCCAAAATCCCATGTCAGGATATTTTATTTTTCGTGATTGTTTTGGAAATTGGATGAAGGCCAATAGCTTATTTGATAACCATAGTCAAAGGCTTATGTAAAATGACAAGGTCTTTTGACTATGTAGTATACTGTTTCACGTTTGAATGGGCTCTCTAGAGCTTCCAAGCTCTTTCTTCCCCTCTTGCAGGCTGGTGTGTTGGCCTGAATGAGGTCCCTGTAGCAAGTTTCTGGCTGAGCGATGTGGGGAGTAATGTTGAGTCACCCATTCAGGGAGTGGTTTTTTTAGAGTGGATCTAGGGCGTGGGTTGAACAGTCCACAGAGAGGAAAGTTGGACGTAACTAATTCTGAAGAGGTTGGTTAATGTTAAATCTTGCTTAAGGAAATTCCTAAATAAATGAATATCTACATTTAAACAGTTTAGATATTTTTCTGTGATTGAACTGTGAGCTGCTTGGGAATGGTAGCTGGTAAAAGCCTCTGGACAGCCCCAACCCCTCTGTTATCAGACTTCTTTTTTTCCAATTTGGTCTTGGTCCCCTTTGTCCTGGCTAACTAATCTTAAGTAGGATGATGCTTTTGTCCTCTTAATAGGAATGCCATATGGTAGCCGAGAGAATTCCCTTCTTTACTCAGAGATTCCCAAAAAGGTACGGAAGGAGGCCTTGCTACTCTTGTCATGGAAACAGATGCTGGATCACTTTCAGGTAAGTCGAAGTGTGAAGAGCGTGGTTTGACAGTGCTTGGGAAAACTGGCAGATGCTGTGGGGCTGGTATGGAGGGTACCACTCTGCTAAACAGTAGAGATAACAGTGTGGCAGCGTACAAGACATGGACAATGGTATTGGTAGGAATGTTGTATCAAGAATTGCTTTGCTTCATAATACAAGATAGGCACTTGCGTGTGCAGTGAGGCTGGCAGTGAGTGCGAATCGGCAGTTGATGTGGCAAGCGAAGGGCTGGCCTAGCACAGAGGGCTCTGTAAAGGAGCGTGCAGTCTGCCTCAGGTTATAAGCTATCAGGACAGTGCACCTTTCTCCTGGGTATCTTGTCTGGGCTCTTGCCATGCTTGTTGATGTGCTTGGTGGAATGCCTGTCTGACATCTTTCCTGCTTTTAAGGCAGTCGGGAAAGTTGTATTTAAACTGCTGCTTCTGTGCTACACTCTATTGAGAATGAACCAGAAAGGAGGTGAATTTACCCTCCCTGATTTCAGTATTTTATGTCCTTTGTCACTATCAGCATTGCTGAAGAAGAGTGTGGGGTTTTTTTTGTCTTTCTTCCCTACTAAGAAGATTCCTGGCGGAAAAGAATTTAGCTGTCTTGACCCCATTTGGAATGCTAGTCCCCTTCAGGGTAATTCAAGATGCCCGGAAGAGCGTTTGTTTGCTGTGTCTGACATGGAAACTGTTTGTGAAGGCTGTAGATAATGTCATTAAGTTAATTGGTTACATCTGATTTGCATAAGCAGAGCAAGTGCAGCTGTCCTCAGTTCACGTTGAAGTGCGAACTGCTGAAATGATAGATTCACAACTTTTCCCTTTTATGTAGAGGGAACTTTGGGGCATGAGGTTGGTTTAGTCCTCCTGGGCCACACCTGTAGCCTAGAGTACAGGAGTTATGGTAAGACTGCTGACGGGTTTTGGCTGGTGTATTGTATTTTGGGCATTCGCAGACTAGCTGGTGCCAGTCTTGGAGCATTCCTGTTCTGTGAAAATTTCTTTCCTGGCAGATTCTTTCAGATTTTCCTTTCCTTCAATACTAGGCAACCCCTCATCATGGGATGTATTCCAGAGAAGAGGAACTCTTGAGGGAACGCAAGCGACTTGGTGTCTTTGGTATAACATCGTATGATTTCCACAGCGAGAGTGGCCTCTTCCTCTTCCAGGCCAGCAACAGCCTGTTTCATTGTCGAGATGGGGGCAAGAATGGCTTCATGGTAAGTCTGCTAGAGATTTTATGAATATCACTTAAAAGAGACTTAGTGGTTTTGGTTGGAGATGGCTGAGCACCTGCATCTGTTTGGTTATGGTTATTTCTGTTGTGTCCTGTCAGGGCTATGTTTGCCATCGTTACATGGGCTTTACTGTATCTGTGGTTTAGGCCTTGAAATATGAAGCTGGAAGCTGGTTTGGAACAGAGGTCTCTGTGTGTCTGTTGCTGTAGGTGTCTCCAATGAAGCCTCTGGAGATCAAGACTCAGTGCACAGGGCCACGAATGGATCCCAAGATCTGCCCTGCCGACCCTGCCTTCTTTTCATTCATTAATAACAATGATCTGTGGGTAGCAAATATTGAGACGGGAGAGGAAAAGCGGATGACGTACTGCCATAAAGGTAACTGGTGCTTCTTGCCAGATTCAAGAGGAAATTCCTTCTGATATATTTGGGCTGGAAGGGCTCTGTCTTCGTGGCTTATTTCGTACAAGTACATTCTTTTGGATCAGCTTTTTCCAAGGAGATGCAAATGCAGTCTCTTCTTTGTTCTTCTCCAGGCTTATCCAATGTTCTTGATGACCCCAAGTCTGCTGGTGTAGCCACTTTTGTCATTCAGGAGGAGTTTGATCGATTCACAGGCTATTGGTGGTGTCCCACAGCTTCGACAGAAGGTCAGTGTTCTGCTTATCAAATTCTGATGCTGCTGGCCCCTGCTATGAATGATACTCTGAGCAGGGTTTTCCTTTGGCCCGGGTTTGGTCTGTTTCTGGGGAGGCCACCTGAAGCAATAAAATGCTGAGGGGTTAGAATTGTGCTCTGAGGAGTATTTGCAGGTGGTCACTAGGAGCTGTGGCTATACAGGAGATGTACGCTCTGCGCCAGAGTACTGCCGCAGTGCTCCAGGCAAGTCAGAAACAGCTGGAAAACACTGCAGCAAACATGCTTACTATCTGTTCCTAGGTTCAGAGGATTTAAAAACACTGCGGATCTTGTATGAGGAAGTGGATGAGTCAGAGGTGGAGATAATTCATGTTCCTTCACCTGCCTTGGAGGAGAGAAAAACAGACTCCTATCGGTACCCCAGGACAGGTAAGTGAAATACCGCGGGGCTGCTAATGCAACTCTTGACTCCTGCTGGCAGCAGCAGTGGAATTTGTGCTATAAACTTTCCATGATTAATCTGGGTACTTACTAGGATGTAGAAGCTGGTTGTAAATGTTGAGGCCTAATTGAGTCTCTGAGCCCAAAATCTACTGCAAGAAAGGAATGGAATTTAAAGTTCAGCTTAAATGAAAGGATTGTGGAGAAAATGTAATATATCTGGTGGCGTATCGTGGAATACATTTTGAATACCATCTTTCTTCTCCCTCCTGAGAACGTGCAGAGCCAACTAGGCAAGGCAAAAACAAACTTTTCCCATACCCAAAATTACTCTTGTGGTTACAGTGATGTCTGCCGGCATACATAATTTGATACTTGTACATTCATGCAGCGCCATTTTAGTAGGACCAGAGTCAGTTCTTATCTAGCAGCTGTTGTGTATAACAATGGAGTGTTCAGGTTGGTCATCTTGGTATTCTCTCACTCTTCTGCAGGCAGCAAAAACCCCAAGATTACATTAAAACTGGCAGAATTTAAAACGGACAGTAAGGGTAAGGTAAGTGATAACAACTGAGAAGGGGATATTGCACAGGAGGTTAACTGCTTCTGAATCTCCCTAGAATTAAGACAAGGTCACTAAGAAATCGTAGATAGTGTTAGCCTTTGTTTTCGTCCTCTGATAACACCTGGTTCTATAATGTTTTTATCCAAGAAGCAGAAAAACGTTAAAATGCTGAAGAGTATTGTTCTGGTGGAGAGGCAGCTGGGAGAGGGGAGGGAAGCGAGGAGTAGGGTTAGCCTGGTATGCCACGTTGTCGGCAGCAGAGCAGGAGGGTTGAAGCCCGATCTAATCCTGGGCTTCAGTCCCTGGCTGTATCCTTTTCTGTGGCTGAATGCCAAAGTCATTTTGCTTTGAAGCTTGTTTTTTCCCTTCTCTTCCTGCCATTTGTCAGAAGGCTTACTTCTCCTGGCCTGACCCTTGCTGATGCCAATAGTTAAACTTCCTTATCCTCCCATTCCACTGAGCTTCCATTGGAGGAGGTCTGGTGGCAGTCTGATTTGATATTGGGCTTTCCTTTTGCTGCAGATCGTGTGTGCTCAGGACAAGGAGCTGGTGCAACCATTTGCTGCGTTGTTTCCGACTGTGGAGTACATTGCCCGTGCTGGATGGACCCGAGATGGCAAATAGTACATAAGTTTTTCTTCCAAACTAACACCCCCGAGGGCTTCCCTGGCTGGGCTACTGCAGGCCCTTGACGTGCTTTGTGTTGTAGTCATGACCTGTTTTTAAAACCAGAAATGGCACATGAGTATTTGGCTTCTTCAGTGTTATAACGTCCTAAAAGTAGGAATTAATCAAATGTAGACCAGAGTGACAAGCTGTGGGGTTTAAGTCACAACCACAAAGTTAAATGACATTGATGTATTAAGCGGGCGGTGCTAGGGGATTTGAGTTGAAGGTGTTTAACACAAGTACGATATGCTTCCTGCTGAAAACGAGAGTGTACTATAAGCAGGTTTATCATTGGTCATTGGCCCAGTTTGATCAATGCCAAGTGTATCATGGGAAAGTGGGCAGTTTCCGTGGCCCTCAGCCCTTCGTGCAGGGTGTGCAAGGGGAAAGATTGCTCTGTGACTGCTGTGCTCCCGTAGCTCGCTATCGCTCCAAATGCGATACGCAGGCTTGTGCTGGCCTGAAGAGTTACAGCATTCACACCAACCTGATTGGTTTGAAATTTTAAAGCTCTTAATTTTTTCCTCTCGAATCTTGCTTGACTGTTAACTAGTTTCTGTCCAGATCCCGTTAAGGTGACTTAGCTGTCTTTGAAGATCACATTCTGTAACTCATCATTAATTTTCTGCTCTGGAAACTAAATTCATACTGCTTAACAGAAGGTAATCCCATAGGTGATTCTTACGTTCTGCACCAGAGCTTATCTAAATGTGCTGAATACATCAGTTCCTGAAATCCACAGTCACTGGGATGCTAGGGGGAACTGGATCTTTTGAAAGTCTGTCTTAACGATGAAACTTCCCTTGATGCACTTCCAGGCCTTGGGGTAGCCGCACTATGCAGCGGTGGCTTGCCATCTGTCATGTTGAGAGGCCTGCAGTGCAGCACCGCTTCAAATGACTCTCCTTGGAGAGGAACAAGGCTGAGACTGAAGCGACTCCTTCACTTGGCAGTTGTCTTAGGTCTGTGCCTTTCCCTGCTAGTGCAGCGTGCAGTGAGGGAGCTACAAGCGAATCGCTTTAAGAGTGATCGCTTTAGCTCGTTAGGAGCTTGCTAGAAAACAAATAGTGCTTCCTGATGGAGGGGCTGTCCAAGGAAGAGTTACATTGTGGAGACAGGGTTCTGTTAACGGTGCTCCCTTGGAATCGACACTCTGGCAAATCTGTCAGACGTCTTGTCTGAACGATGCCCCTGTGAAATACCAGAGATGTCTGGCAATACGTGTTTGTTGGCAAAGCTTCCAGGAGATTAGAAAGCAGCAATAACGAGAAAAGCTTTGCATTCAGATGCTTAAATCCGTTCTGCCAGCGGGGGTAAAAAGGGTTGCATGTTCTGAGTGTTAGAAAGGGACATCTATTTTGTGGTACTGACATTCACCTCCAACTTCTTTCCCCAGTGCCTGGGCTATGTTCTTAGACAGACCTCAGCAGCGGCTGCAGCTAATCCTTTTGCCTCCAGCACTCTTTATTCCAGTCCCAGAAAATGAGGAGCAGCGTGCTGAATTTGCCAAAACTGTGCCAGAAAATGTCCAGCCATTTGTCATCTATGAAGAAACCACTGATGTGTGGATAAATGTAAGAGGCTCGGGGCTGGGAAGAGAACACAGGCTGTCCCTTCCTCCCCCATAGTTAACCATTTTTGTGTTGGCTGTGTGTCCAGTTCAGTCCATGCTCCAGCAGGCTGCTTTGCTACTCAGTAGTGCCAGATTTGGTGTTAATTCAGGGGCTTTGATAAAGCCACGAGAAGGACTTTCAGGCAGTCAGCACTGGAAGACATGAGGATCCTGCCATCTCCTTGCAATTGGAGCTGCTCATTTAATTCTTGCTAACATTTTTGGTAAACACAGACACTTCGGACACTGACACTCTTGGATGTAACACTGCCATTTTGGGGGGGGTATTTTATAACAAGATTAAATGGCTGCTTGAGGCATAAGCAACCATAATCCCTGGAATTTGTTGTACTTATTTAGGTAGGTAATGGACATAGGGGACAGGGAGTAAACTTCAGCTTCTGAGATTAAGCATCTTGGTACTGAAGTGACAGAGGGGCCTGGAGTTCACGCTATGGCATTCCTAAGGTGTTGGAATAACAGCCGCTCTGTGGGACTCCCGTAGCTGAAATGTCTATCTCAGAGGCAAGGCTGGTGCTGGTTTCAGTGGTAGCCATGGAAAGCCCAGAGCACATGGTCTTCTACATGGGCCCAAAGTTTCTTTGTGGTAACAGGAAAGTGTGGAATGGCTTTTTCCCACTAGTTGCTCATACGAGATATTTCTCCCCCGTCCCCTTTCCTTTGAAAGCCCAGCAGTTTAGCACTGACTCCCTTGGCTACATCTCTGCTGTCTCAATACAAATCACTTACGGGTCTTTTGCCTTGTGTGACAGGTTCATGATATCTTTTATCCTTTCATCCAACCGGAGGGAGAGGAGGAAGAACTCTGCTTTATCCGAGCCAACGAATGCAAAACAGGTTTTTGTCACCTGTACAGAGTCACAGCGGTCCTAAAGCAAGGCAGCTATGACTGGGTGCAGCCATATGTCCACAGCGAGGGTAAGAGCTGCGTTTTGTTGGCGTTTCAGCTTTGGGAGCTCCCTCTCCAATTTGCTTGTGTTGTCTTTTGGGGAAGACAGTGACTTATTCTCATGTTCTTTTTTCTAGATGATTTCAAATGTCCTATCAAAGAGGAGGTTGCCCTGACTGGTGGGGAATGGGAGGTGTTGGCGAGGCATGGATCGAAGGTAGTGGTTATTTTTATTTTCTCTTGCAGTGTTACAGCTCTGCATTGTCTGCCCGCAGTCCTGGCCTACGCCCTCTGTTACGCCTGGGACCAGCTAGAACTACTTAAGCTTCATTTTGTTTCTCTTTTTATTGCTGCCTCTGCTTTCCCCAGAAGTGCTGTAGTCCAGTGCACGTTGAACTGATTGCCTTTTTAATCAGACTTCAGGTTGCTCCTTAGGTAAATCCCATGAGTGAGTCAGGCTATAAAAAAGGACGCAAGTCTGAGGTTCAGGAGCAACAAAGAACTATTTTCTGGAGAAGCTTGGGACTGCTGCCTTTGCCAAAGCATTTTAACCCCAATGAGTACAGGGGAATTGGAAATATGTCCTAGTGCTTGGAGTGAACTCTTGGTCTCCAGCTGATCCCTCAGTAGAGCCTTTACGAAGGCAGCAGCTAGGGACTATAAAGCAATTTAGAATATGGAGAAACTGTATCTGTTATTGGTTGCAGAATAGTCAGAAATTAATTTTTATTAATCTTGTAGAAACCGAGTTCCATTTTTTCTTCAGGAATTAACTCTGAGTCTGATCTTTAATGGTCCCAGGTGATTTCTGTCAAAATAAAGACCTTGTCTGTTCATTTCCAATTAATCTGGATTTTCGCTTCTCGCTTTTAAAAAGGCCTGCAGCTCCATGCATTTGGTTTCTGCTGCTTTTCCTCAATCTGCAATTAACCTGCTGTCCCTCCCCATGTGGATTCTCACTGTACATGCTGTTGATTTTGGCCACAGCTCTTCCCTGCATGTGTTATGGCTAAAATTGTGTTAGCAGCAATTATTTTGATGCATTTGTTGCGCCACGGGGCTCTGCCCAGTTTTCCTGGACAAATGAGTTGGATATTTTTTTCGCTTTGCTGTCCACAGTGGTCTTCAAACTGTGGGTTAGCCAGAAATAGCATTTGGGCTTCAGCATTTGGAAACTGTAAGCTGGAAGAGAGTTCAGTTACTGTTGCTGGATCAATGCAGCACTTAAAAGCTGTAGTCTCTATTCCTGGTTGGCTAGGTGGTTTTTAGGAACAGCTTGATCTTGACATTAAAAACATATTTTAATATGGCTTGAAGTTTGGTACTGTTAGACTGATCCTTCCACAGATGGGAATTAATTATCACGATTGCTGGAAAAAATACACGTATACCCTTACAATCCAGCCATTCTATAGGAAGACGCCATATTTAAGCACGGAATCTTCCTAGTTTCACCTGGGGGGAACAGAGCTCAACTTTTTATGCTCATTAGTAAGCAAATGCTTTGAGTCTCTTAAAAAAGCTGACTGACCGCTTTTTGTTACTTTATTGGACTACATGCAGTTCTCCCTAAGTGCTGCGTATGTGTTCTCTAGCCCGTCGTATCAACAGGCGTTGTGTACGGTCCCTAATGCTGTGAGCAGTCTGTCATGGTCTATTTGTGTTTTAAGCTGACTCTGCCTGGGGCCAGACTGTTTGAACTGGCAAAGGAGCGGTAGTTGTCGTCCTTCTGTCGCTGAGCCCTCTCTTCTCCGCATAGATCTGGGTCAATGAGGCTACGAAGCTGGTGTATTTCCAAGGCACCAAGGACACCCCGCTGGAGCACCACCTCTACGTAGTCAGCTATGAGTCTCCTGGAGAAATTGTGCGACTCACCACTCCAGGCTTCTCCCACAGCTGTTCAATGAGCCAGGTTTGTTGTTTCTTAGATACAAGAAGCCCTCGTTTCCTGACTGACAGGGATCCTAACTAGGAATGGTAATGAATCATGACCAGTAATGAGTCCTGAGGGCTTCTTCATCTTGGTTGCTTGAGATGTGGGAGCTTTTGTCTGAGAACTGCGTGGAGGAGATTAGATGCAGGAAATGAAAGACCTTGTTCCCTTAACTCTTCTCTCTCCCGCTTTGTAGAACTTTGACATGTTCATCAGCCACTACAGCAGCGTGAGCACTCCGCCTTGTGTGCACGTCTACAAGCTCAGCGGCTCCGATGATGACCCGCTCCACAAGCAGCCCAAGTTTTGGGCTAGCATGATGGAGGCAGCCAGTAAGTCCCGTAGAACGTGTCAATGCTAGGTTGTGTCTGTGATGCTCATCCTACTAGCGGTAGCCAAAGGTGATGGAGAGGGAAGTGGCCCAAGTAACTTCGCTCTAAGGGAGAATTAATTGTGTTATCTTAGGGGGGGGAGACATCTTTATTGGGTAGCTCGTCCAGGAAATGGTATATGGGCTTTTAAGTTGTTACTATTTCATGCTTTGAGTGAAAGCAGTGCTCCAGGGTGCGGGGCTTAGACGGCTGTGGTTTTAGGTGTTTCTTTATTCATGATTTGTCTGAAGAGGGAGGGGGCAAGTATCTGGCATGCAGTGGCTACTTCATTCTAAGGCTATAGGCTTTAAAGATTTAGACAGAGCTCACAACAGCACCTGAACCCCTCCTGGAAATGTTTTTTCCATTTTACCCCTCCCTGTTCTTAATCTGCCACATCTTGGTGCTGTGGCGTAGCATGCCTTGTCTGAGGATAGCCAGCTGATGATGTGTTCTTGTGTGATCCCTTCACTCTTCATATGGTCTGTTGCCCTGTGGAGGCAGGTAGAGGCTGTTCGTTTCTCAGCGAGAGGCTTCTCTGAGAGGCGTTGCTGAGGCTTGGTACGATTTGGTTTCGAAGGAGCCTTGACTGGGCTCAAGTTTGAACAGAATGAGCTTGTTCAGGCGGGGTAGGGGCAGAGCCTGCTGCCAGTTACTGCATTGCTGATGTCTGAACTTCCTTCTGCAGGTTGTCCCCCAGATTACATCCCACCTGAGATCTTTCACTTCCGCACTCAGTCGGATGTTGAGCTCTATGGAATGGTCTACAAACCTCATGATGTCCAGCCTGGGAAGAAGCATCCCACAGTGCTCTTTGTATACGGAGGCCCTCAGGTAATAATCCAGATTTAACTGCTGGTGTCAGGCATGGAATTGCTGCCCAGGGCAGAGCTCTGTGTAGCTTGGTCACGCATCAAGACTTACACTTTGGTTAGCAGTGAGCACTGGACCTCTGTTCTGACCTCTGCTTCAAACCTCAGATGATTTTTCCAGCATTTAGTCTGATTTGAATGGCTCTGATAGCTCAGTCAGTGGCGGCTGTCCAGCTCAGGATCCTACACAGTGGGACAGACAGAGGAAGGTACTGGAAGGCAGCTGCTTGGCTCTGAAACTTTTCTTCCCTCCTCCTGCAGGTGCAGCTAGTGAATAACTCCTTCAAAGGAATCAAGTACTTACGGCTAAACACGCTAGCGTCCCTAGGCTACGCTGTGGTAGTAATTGATGGAAGGGGTTCGTGCCAGCGAGGGCTCAAATTTGAAGGGGCCCTGAAAAACCAAATGGTAATGTACTACTTTTGTTGATGAATCTCTGCTCATTTGCTCTTTCTAAGGCTGCCTGGCTGCATGTTTCCTGTGTGGGTGTTGCTCTGGTCTTTTCTGTCTCCAGTTTCTAGATTTAGAAAGCCACTAACCTGAGCTTCCTTGTTGCCTTTTAGGGTCAGGTGGAGATAGAGGACCAGGTGGAAGGTTTACATTATGTAGCAGAAAAATACGGGTTCATCGACTTGGCTCGGGTAGCCATACATGGCTGGTCGTACGGGGGTTTTCTCTCCCTCATGGGTCTTATCTGTAAACCCAATGTCTTCAAGGTAAGTCTGGATGTGGGGCTGTCATCTTGGGACACTTAACTCTCTCGGCTTCTGTAACTCTTGGCATCTGGAGTTGGCTTTTTTGCTTGATGTTTCTGATGGACAGGTGAAAAAGTCCCTGGCTACAGTCCTGCGTTGTGCTTACAGATCATACCTGGCTGAGGCTTGATGAGGATGGGGTCTCTGGGGTGGGGTCATTTCCCAGTCACTGCCAATGGAGGACTTAGCCTAGCATCCAACGAGATAATTGATGCGCGATTCCTAATCCCTTTCCCAAGTCCCCAGCGCAGTTTCTGGATCACTCCACAGGTCCTCCTTGAAAAGGGGAAGCCTTTAGTGCAGGAATTTGCTCCATTGTGACTGTAAGAGGAATAGCAGGAGGAGGAATCTGGGCTTTATGTGAGTTTTCTGTAGAAGAATCCTAGTCTGAGTGACGGAACAGTTCAGAGCTTGTTTTTTCCTGCCTCTTCAGGAAGACAGGGAACACTTGGACTCTTTAGCATGTGATAATTGAGGCTGTCTCCTGCCACCTATTTGTTTGACAGATTGCTATAGCAGGTGCTCCTGTCACAGTTTGGATGGCATATGACACCGGGTATACTGAGCGGTACATGGATATCCCCGAAAACAACCAGCAAGGTTATGAGGCTGGCTCTGTGGCATTACACGTAGAAAAGCTTCCCAATGAGTGAGTACCCTGGGGTCGAGGGATCTGCTAAAAACCTGCTCCCGCGTCCTGCTCGGTGCCACCAGTGGCACCTCTGATGAATCCCAAAAGAATGGATGAATTCTGATCCCGTTTATTTTTAACTCACGTGGCTGGTTGCTGCCTTGTGCAGCAAACTGGGGCATCGTACCCCCAGCCCCCTTTGCCAGTGAGGGGTTAAGGACCACGTCCATGACCTTATGCTATCCTGGCTGCTTGTCCACTGCTCAGTTTTTTGGCTTGCCGACTGGCAGCTCTATGCTCACACCCACTGCAGAGCTTTTTGTGTGGTTTCTCATCCTCTCTCTCATCCCACTTCCAGGCCAAATCGCTTGCTGATCCTCCATGGCTTTTTGGATGAGAACGTGCACTTTTTTCACACCAACTTCCTGGTATCACAGCTAATCCGGGCTGGAAAACCTTACCAGCTGCAGGTAGGAGGAACAAGAGTGAAGTGGGAAGGTCGCTTAAATCTGGAAAGAGAAAAACTTTTCTGCGGTGTGTTCTGGGGGCGGGAGAAGATGGAAGCAGATGCTCCCACATCTCGTTGCAATGTAAATGACAGTAGATGCCTAGTTTGGCTCTAAGAGGTGGCCGGGAGGTGGCACTGTGGCTGTTTCATTGCTGGCAGATGTGGCCTGTATCTAAAAGCGTTTGCAAACAGGGCTTCTGCCCTCAGGCCTGGAACTTTCCTTCTCCGCTGTCTCCCTTGCCTGGTGGCAGCAGAGGTGGCTGACTCCCCGAGTGGACCAGCAGCACATGCCAGCGCGGTGAGGGAGCGGGCCTGGTGCTCTGGACCTTCCCTGGCACCTCTTTGTCCCGATGGAGACTGGGCTGAGGGAGAAGGGCTGATGTGAGGGAGGGTTGTCCATGCAGAGTGAGTTTCTCCTGGCTAACTGCCCTGTTTCTCTGCTTCTGCACAGATCTACCCCAACGAGAGACACAGTATTCGGTGCCCTGAGTCAGGAGAGCACTATGAAATCACGCTGCTGCACTTTCTACAAGAATACCTCTGAGAGCACAAGCCTCTGCAAACTGGACACTGACAGCTCACCTTCCCCCCTCCGGTGCCCTGCCACTACCGCCTCCCTCGACAGCCATCTAACCCAGAGCACAAATGGCTGAGTGCCCGAGTCCGGGCTGGGTGTCCGCCCACTGAGCGAGGGGGAGGGTGGAGGGCACCTTCCCTTTGGACAGTGCCACCTTCTTTCACTTTCCAAGCTGGAGGTCTGCCCCTGCTCGGCTGCTCGTCCCGTTCCTCTCCTCCGGCCTGGCTGTT
>VZSZ01000924.1:807-11587 GCA_013398815.1 Ibidorhyncha struthersii | reverse complement strand
GAGGAGGGGGGGAGTCCCCAAGGAGAAGGGAGCATCCAAAGAGAAGGGTTTCCGCAGCGGGGGGGGAGGGGGGTCTCCAAAGGCAGGAGCATCCTAGGGAAGAGGGGCGGAGTCTCCAAGGAGGGTGGGTGTCCCAAAGAAGAAAGGGGTCACCAGGGAAAAGGGTGTCCAAAGGCAGAGGAGTCACCAAGGAGGAAGGGAGCCCCCAAAGAGAAGGGATTTCCCAAGAAGAGGGTCCCCAAGAGGGGGTCCCTAAAGGCAGGAGGGTCCCAGGGAGGAGGTGGGTCCCAAAGGAGAAGGGGCTTCCCAAGTGGGTCTCCAGCAGAAGGGAGTCCCCAAGCTAAATGGCTCCCCAGGGTGGTGAGGAGGTCCCCACAGAGGGAGGTTTGCCATGGAGAATGGCCCTCAAGGGGAAGGGGCAGTCAGCAGGGGGAAAGGGGTCTCGAAGAAAGAGGGTCCCCATGGGAAGGAGGCTCAGCAACGGGAAGGGGCCCTATGGAGAGGGGGCCGGGGGTCCCTGGGCCCCCAGAGCACAGGTCCCCACCCCAGCATCACGGGGTCTTGGTGACACCCCACAGGGAATGAGGGCTGCACAGCCCCTGGCTCTGTGCTTTGACGAGGTCCAGATGTAGACATGGTGTGTGCTCCTTCTCGGTCACCCCCAGGGTGAGACCGCTGGGGGCTGCACCCTGCCGCAGCCCCAGTAATTCTCTCAGGTGTCCCCACATCTCCCATCATCGCCAAGAAGTGGCTGATGGTGAGCAAAGAGAAGGTCGTGCTTGAGTGAGGATACTCATGATCTTCTTCTCTTCTTCCAGGGGGATTACACCTGCACCTTCACATACTCAGCTCAGGGAGGAACGAATGAGGTGAGCTGGGCAAACCTTCAAGTGTTTCCCTGATGCTCAGTACCTGCACAGAGCGAGAAGCTGTTCAGGACCATTTCGTTTGTGATGACCTGATTCCCAGGACCGGGAGCTGCGAGGAAGGGTGGTTGCACCATTTCCAACACCGCATGTTCACAAAAATAAGTTGTTGGATTTGCTCCCTGAATGGGAGCGTCCTTGGTGTGTTGCAGTGATGCTGTGGTTCGCGAGGCCGTGACATTTGTAAGGCTTAACAAATCTCTGGGCTGGATGTCTCTGGAGAACACGGAGCGACGTTTTCATACCCCAGTTGGTAGGAAGGCCTTGAAGCAGTAACTCCTGTGTTTTTCAGGAGGCTTGAAGGCTTTTGCGGCTCGTGTTGCTGCTGCAGTAAGTCCTGTGCAGATACACAGTTTGTACTTTCTTATCTGCAAGTCCAGTTAGAATCAGGTCCTTCTAGTGCAAAGGGAAACGAGACTTTAACTCTTTTCCATAACCGTACTAATTAAATCATGGAGAGGAGAAGGCAACCAGGACTTGAGCTTTGTGCAACACAAAGTAAAAAGGGCTGTCAGCAAGTGTTGTGCAGTACGTTGTGTTGGAACTTGTCGGACCCGCAGCTGGGAGGGGAGGCGACTGGCCTCAGGTGAGCGGGGAGTGCGAGACTCTTACCCCCATTAACTGTTTGGACCTTTCTTCTCTGCAGCAATGGCAGATGAACATCGGAGTCAGCGAAGACAATCTGCTCTTCTCCTGCTCTGTCTGGAGGTGTGTTCTTTAACCCCGAGCTCTCTGAGGCAAAAGCAACAATAAGGCAGGTGGGATCTGGGCCAGGCACCCCTCCTCCCGGCTGGATTTCCCTCGATGCGGGGCAGCACCGGGGGGGGGCTTTCCCCTCCCGGGAGATGCTGTGACTCTGGGTGGGCTTCTTACCCAGGCGGTGGTTGATAAATGCTGTGTTTCCCCCTCTCCCCCCTCCTCACTAGATGGAGCTATAAGAGAGCCAGAGGTGGCTGTGGCGGGAGGGAGCCGCGAATCCTGAGCTCCTCTGCACCTCCACCCTCTCTCCCGATGTCAAAGACTCTGCTTTCTTGTTTCAGGCCCCAAGGGAAGTCTTATCTCTTCTTTACCCAGTTTAAAGCAGAAGTGAAAGGAGCCAAGATAGAGTATGCCATGGCTTACGTAAGTCCCAGCTGATCCCCTGGAAGCAGGTGTGGGGGGGGGTGGCTATAACACATGAATGGGATGTGGAAAACATTTATTAGACATCTGAGCGATAAAATGTACTCCATCACGTCCCTCGTTAGAGAGTGGCGGCAGTCAGGAGAGCGGCTGCAGGTAGGCTCTCCTGCACCAATTTATTTCTGCTCCCTCAACACCATCGGGTTGCTGCTGGCTTTGCCAGTGTCGGGTGACTCCACAAGACACCGTCCTGCCAGGGTGCACTGCACAAGGGGAGTCTTGGTTTGCCTCAACAAATTGCATGTGACCAAGTAAATAAAACCTCTGCTGGTGCGTTTGTTCATTCTTCCATTTCCCAGTCTGCAGTAGTGAGGCTTTCAGTCACCCAGGCGGCGCATGTTTGTGGTTTAATAGGAAATGGAAAAATAATCGGAGATTTTCCTTCAGGTTTCCTACGTGGATTTAATTATTTCACTCCACTTTATTAAAATACACATCAATTCTTCAAAACGCACTGTCGTTTGCTTGTTTGCTTTACGTACAGTAGCTTCTTGAATTGCCTCAACTGCTTAAACCTTCTTCCTTCCCGTTTCAGTCTCAAGCTGCAGTGGGTGGACAAAGTGACATCCCCTTAAAACAGGAAGAATTTGAAATCACCGAAACAACAGGTCTGTGACCGAGAGAACTGTGTGTGAAGGGGGCTGGAGTGGGAGACAAGCCTGGCTGTCAACCAGGAGACGAGTGTTTAAGCTTAACACAGATAGATGACAACGTACAGGAGGACGGTGCTTGTTATGGACTCGGGGGTATAGTGCTCTTGATCCATAGCTGGCAGCAGCATTTTGCAGGTGCCGTTCCAGTGTGAATGTTAAATTATCACGGGGGAAGAACGGGTTTATCACAACATGCTTGTCACGTGCATAAGAAGGAAGTGCAATGCCCGACTTGCTGGCTTTATCGTCCTGGAAGAGAACCAGCAGGGCTGTTTTGTTCATGCCTTACCATCTGTTTATCCTGTGCTTGTTTTCTTTCTTTCTAGTGTCTCACAGGGAAGGCAAGTTCCGGTTCGAACTGTCCAAACTCATGATTGTAGCAAAAACGCCCCGTGACGAGCTGTGACCCCGAGGCCGGTGTTGGGCAGGGTGATTTGGCCGGAAGAGCATGGCAGATAAAGAGGATTACTTGTTAACTGCGGGTTTTTTTTGGTTGGCCAAACCTTTTATGTTTTCCATATTGAAATGTGCTAGGGTCCAACGCAAGTGGGGCTTGGAGGTGTTAAGACAGATGCGTTCTGTCTTGTGTCAGAGTAACAATGTGCTTTGCAGCTGGAAACCTCCTCTGAGACTCCTGATCTGCAGCCAGCCATTCTGTCGCCCGCTTTCTGCTTGGTTGATCTGCTGAATATGGTAAAGCTCCCCTCGAACGGGGGCTCCTTATCTCCCTTGCTAGGAAGAGCAATGCAGAAAGATAAGCGGCTGGATTTAAGCACGGTTTGCTAAAGGGAAGCTGTTAACTCTGTAGTCTCTGGAGGGGAGATGGGATTTCTCTCTCTGCGAGCACGACAGGAGGAAATAATTAAATTGGGTGGGAGGGGGGAGGAAGGGATAAAGTTGGCCAAAGCTATCTGACTCCTTGTTGAATGCAG
This sequence comes from Ibidorhyncha struthersii, assembly GCA_013398815.1. Classification (NCBI taxonomy): domain Eukaryota; kingdom Metazoa; phylum Chordata; class Aves; order Charadriiformes; family Charadriidae; genus Ibidorhyncha; species Ibidorhyncha struthersii. The sequence continues at coordinate 7,894 of VZSZ01000924.1, read as the reverse complement.
CTACCGAAGACCGTGGCTGGCTGCGCGATGGATGGAGGATGTTCTGGACCTGCCCTAGTGCAGAGCACGGGTTGGGGTAACTTGGCATGGGGAAGGCAGAGCTGCTTATTCTGACACAACCCAGGAATCAATCCAAGCAACACTTTCACGTCTCAGTACAACTGCAGGACTATTTTCTACGTACAGAAGTGTTTTTTTTCTTATCTAGAGTAATAACAGGGAATGTGGAATTCCTTTCCTGTGTAAATACAACACAAATAAAGAAATAAAGCATCGTGCTCTCACAGGAGTTTGCTCAGTTGTGTGCCTCCTGCCCTCTCCAACCGGATACCCAGCGAGCGGTGCGACCGGCAGCGTTTGCTTGGCCGGGAGGAGCCGAGATGCCACACGGGAGGTTGGAGGCTGCAGAGGGTTTACGGGGGTTCTGCCCACCTGAGAGGAGTCCCAGCAGGTGAGAACAGGGCTCCGGCTGTGAGTTTGCGTAACCCAGCACTGTCACGACGGGTGCTTTGCCCGGAGGTGATGCCCGGTGATGGCTGTGGTCGTTGGTAGGGGATGGCTTTGCCCGTTTTGGGGGGAGTTCCCTTGTTTTTGGCAGTCTGGGGCTGCTTTGCACTGGGGATTTTACGAGCTCTGTTTTCCAGGCTCTTCCCAGGTGCTCCTTTCTCTGCTGTGCGGCTCCTGTGGGATCTCTGGATACCTGCAGGGCCCAGTAGTGCTGTTGGGTGGGGAGGTGCATCCCCTGCGTGCTCCAACCTGAGCTCCAAGACGCATTTAGGGTGCTGGTGTTGCTGGTCTCTGGCTTTTCTTGCTGTTTAACCACTTGTTTGGAGGGAACCAGACCAGAGGGAGTTGAAGGGATTCATTTCCCAGACTTGCCCAGCCAGGGTTGGGATGGGAAACCCACGCCATAAAATGGCCCTTCTAGCGGAGAGCGCGCTCTGCGGGGCTTCCTCGGACAAAAAGGCAGGAGTCTGGGAACAAGGTGGGTGTTTGCTGTGGGCTGCGGGGGAAGAGTTTCAGATTAGACACCCGTATGTGAAGGAAAGCTGGTGCCGGGTGTTTGGTGGGTTGAGTGCGGTCCTAGGAGGTACGAGACCCCGGGGACAAAGGGAACAGCCGTGAGTCGGGGCTCATGTGAGCAGAGATGTTTCATGCAGTTAAGGAGCATCTTGCAGCTGACGCCGACACGCACCTCGAGAACAGAACAGCGAAGCCTTTCTGGCTGTCAGCGCAGCAAGCCGCAGCCGCCGCATCCATCAGCCCCGTTCCGCTTTGCCTACTCGCCGCATCTGCCTCCACCGAGCTGTTTCCAGCCCCGGCTCCTCTTCAGCACATCCCTGACAGCTGCCGTGAGCCCGGGGGGGGCAACGGGAACGTCTGTTCTCAAATGCCGTGTGCCAAAGGCCGATTTCGCCCTGCCCTCCCCGAGGGACCAACTACCTTGGCAGATCTTGGCCGCGTTCTCCTCCGTGCACACCTGTAAACGTGCTTTACCCCCACCCCGAGCTGTGTCGCGCAATTAAATTAGCTGCGATAGCTGGAGCCAGGCCTACGAAATGACAGAGATAGGGGCTTTTTTTCTTTCTTTCTTTCTTTTTTTTTAAAAATCTTCAAGGCTGAAAGTTATCAGTGCCTCGAGCCAGCGGTGGAAAGGGAGCAGCGAACGGGAGCCGTGGAGCCGCTCTCTGCCCACGAGCGTTGGCAGCCTCCTGCGCCTGGAGACATCCCATGGAACAGGAGGCACAAGAAGGTCGCGGAGATAAGGCCGGCTGAGATTGTACGGCGTCTTGTACGCTAAAAGGGCAATTCTCGGTGTTCACAGCCGAGATCGGCGCGTTGGAAGCGGGCCACGGCTGGTGCATCCGCGCTCTGAGAGCACGATGCTTTTACACCGCGCTGCTATCCAGCTCTGCAAAGCTGCTCGTTGCTTTCTGCCGTCAGGGTTGTCCTTTTTTAGCTCCCTCCCGCTGTGCAGCTGGGGGGAACGTGGGGACGCAGAGGAGCACGTGTGGGTGTCTGCGTGGGAGCAGGGTTTGCTCCCCCCCCACCCCAACCCCAGCCCTTTGCTCTCTGTTTGCGCTGGGTTTTGCGCCGCGTTTTCCTCCCACCGGTTCAGCCCTGACCATGTAACGCCGGGAGCTGCCGTGCCACGGAGGAGCAGGGACAGCCTGGCCGGCAGCGGTGCTTGGGGGACGGAGAGCGAAATCCCTCCTCCCCAGGTTGCAGAGAGCAATTGCCATTTAAAAGGCAAAATCAACTGCCCCCGGCGTTCATTTTATCGCTGCCAACCGCCTTTGTAACGACCGACCGCGTGGAGCACCCGGGCCAAACAGCTGAGTTTATTTAAATAACTCAACAGGGCTACAGAGTTTGCTAAAAAATAACAACCATAACTCGAGGACACGTAAAACGTACAAAATCCCAGGGAGAGATTTGGGCAACCACCGGGGAAGGCGTCGGAGCCATCACAGTGGGACCACTGCAGGAGGCTGGTGGTGATGTTGGTGGGGAGTTGGGTCTTGGATGAATGGTGTCCCTCCAGCTCCCTCCCTGCCCTGAGGGACAGCCGCTCGCCCAGGCGAGGTGGGATCCTTCTGGTCTCAAGGACTTGTCTTTGAGGAGGTCAAAGCCCATTCTAGCCTGTAAGGTGCAGAAGCACCTTCCTGCCCTGGGGAGCACAAGCCTGGACCATGACTTGTTCCTACCATGTCATGGAGCTGCTGACAGACAATCATAGGGCTCCCCAACCATAATAGGGTCTCTCAACCGTTCATCCAAGCAACTGCCCACCCCCTCAGAGACACCTTCGAGGTGTTACACACCGCATGTCTTTGGTTTGTTTTTTTCCCCAGGAGGGTTACGATAGAGCTCAAGGTGAGGAGTCCAGTCCCTTGGACTCTGAGCTAAGAGCACTTAGTGGGCAAAGGAAAACAAAACTGTACAGCGGGAGCCCAGAAGGTCAGGATCACCTGGAAAGGACTCAGTTCAGCACAGGGAGGGGTTTGCAGACCCTGGGCAAGGGTTAGACAAAGTCAGGAGGTTCAGTCTTTTGTAGAAATTAGGAGAAAATGAGTTAGGACTACAGAAGAGGACATCAAGCCTGGCGATGGTCAAAACAGGCATACGTCCTGTCTTCGGTCTCACAGGAAGCAGAGTCCGCTGCCAATGGCCCATCTTGGCCAACTTCATATGTTGTCCTCCTCCAGCATCTTGTTAACCCCTTCGCAGATCCTCTTCAGGTGGGTGCGGTAGGGCTCGGATGGCCCGTAGAGAGCTGAGAGGAATTCATAGTCCGCAAAGTGATTGAAGACGTGGTTGATGCGGGAGTGGGATTTGGCCGTCAGGTGGCCGTTGACAGCCTGGTGCAGCAGGTCCCGGCACTCTGTCAGCACACCCGACATGACCCTGCGGTCAAAGGTGAAGTCTATCTGGTGGAAGCTGACAGCCGTCATGGCCAAGGTATGCACCTTCTTGCGGAAGCGCTCCATCACCAGCAGCTCCTCAGGGTTGAACTGCCCATTGCGGTAGAGCACGCCCAACTTCATGACGATCTTGATGAGGTTTTTGATGATCTTCTGGGCCTCTTTGCGGTTGTGGGTGTACTCCTTGGTGGCCCGGTAGAGCTCATCCAAGATCTCGCTGCTGGTGTCGTCAATGAAGACGTTGGCTATGCTCTTGGTAGCCATCTTGCTCAAGAGCTTCTTCTGGGCCTGCAGGGCCAGGTTCTTGGTGCTGAAGGTGTCCATCTCTGCAGGGGGAAGAGGCACACACAAGTTCAGCCCAAGCCCTGGATCAGTCCCCGTCCCCTCACCTCCCCAGGCAGCCTTCTGGGAGGAGAAAGAGCATCTCCAGCCAACGGCAAGACTGAGAGGAGCTCCTGGGTGCCAGAGCAGGCGAGAGCTGAGCTCACGCCCCGGATTTTTGTTTGTGGGATGAGTTACAGGGTGTTCCCACCTTCCTTCCCCCAAACTCTAGGGAGAAGCTACAGGCAGTGTTGGAGGTGAGCGAGGTCTCCCTACCTGAGCATCGCCTGTGACCTTCCGTCCCCATCTCCCTCTGGCGACCGGCACCGCCCTCCTCCCCGTGCAGGAAGAACTCTTGCCCCATCATTTTAACGTTTTTCTTCCTTAAAACCTGACTCATTTCCTGTAGGGTGAGCTAGGGACAACCCAGGTGATGGCTGAGTCACCCCCCACAGCTGGCACAGCCACGTGCTGCCGTACAGCCCGGCGCACGCCAAGGCCGGAGCAGCACGACTGCTTTGCAGCACCCACCGACATGCGGCAAAGCCCTTTTCCTCGGTGCTGCCTGCCCCGGTACGCCCATGCCGTCAGAGCTCAGACTCATTCTGCCGCCATCTCGGCTTCCTCCGGAGCCAACACGAGCATCGCACGGAGGTGAATAATTCGGCAAGCCGGAAAACTCACCCCTTGCTCACCTACAGTGCATGTCCCCGCACCCCGGCGGGACCAAATCATTCATCTCGGGCAGGTTACGGCTTTAAAAACTGCTGCGAATGAATAAAACGCCACCGACCCTGGAGATGCGTCTTGCCCAGGGAAATCGCAGAGCTACAAATCACAGGGAGGCGAGAACAGCATGACAACAACCGGCTCCCACGCCAGGATGGATGGGCAGGGATGGGGGCTGCTTATGCAAGAGCCCGCACGTGGCACGGTCAGCCTGGCAAAGCGAGAGCGGGGAAGGGATGGGACCGCGCTATAAATACATCACCAGGGAGGGGAGAAGAGCTATTTAAGCTAAAGGATGCTGCTGGCGTGAGAATGGGTGGGGATAAATCGGCCATGGATATGGAGTGGAGAGGAGGGGGTCTCATCTGCAGCCCCACCGGTTATTCTAGCGCAGAACTGAGTCCGTCCCCATCACGGGCAGCCCTGCGGATCCCCACGGACCTCACCCAGCCCTGCACCCCTACGGGGATCCTCGATCCCGCTCCTACTGCCACGGAGCACAGGCCGGGCTCCTGGGGGCAAACCCCGACTTCCCGCGGGCTCCGACACCCGGCTGCGGCCAAGGCTCCGTCTCGCTGTAGCCCGTCGTGCATGGGTGACGGTGGAAGCCCAGCCCCGGCTGCCCGGGCATCGTCCGGCCACCGGCTCCCCGGGGGCAGCCCAGGCTATGCGAGGGCGTGAATTAAGCAAGCGGTAACGGAGCCGCGCGAGCTGCCGCATGTGGCGTTATTTACAGCCCTTAGGAAAAACGCCGAGGTTTGTCAGTATTTCCTTCGGTGTGAAAACATTGATTTTTGCCAGCGTGAGCTTCGAGCTGAGGCTCTCCCGTTTAGTAAGACAGAAATGACAAAGCAGAGGCTGCTCTCGCGGAGCTGCAGGCGGCTCGGGCTCATTTAATGCCGACGGCCCCATGGGCGAGATGCTGCCGGAGTCGATCCCGGAGGGACGGGCGGGATGGGCAGAGGCAGCGCGGCTCCATCTTCTCCCCCTTGGCTGTAACGGGGACTCGCTCAGCCCACGGTGGGCAGCCTCTCCCGGAAGGAAAAAGGTTTTGCTTTTTCCTGGAATTCCCCTCCCTTGTGTCCCGCAGCGGTGGTGGGGTGTCCTGGGCTCCCCACCGGGAGCGGTGCCCGGATAAATAGGAATTCCCACGCCTGAGCTCTCGGTGGGGCGACCGCAGCCGTAAAGCGAGTACAAACTCCACCTACGGAGCCCATAAAAAATAAAAAAAATAAGGAATCGCTGGCTCTTGCGAGCTGCCCCGCACGCCCACGGCTCCCAATTAGCGACTCTAATAACAGATCAACCCTCCGCTCCCGGCGCTGAATAACACCGGGATAACGCCTGGCTGCCCCCGCAGCCCTCTCCTCCTGGGGAACGGGGAGATGAGCATCGCTCGTGGGGGGAAACTGAGGCACGAAGCGGTGGCGGGGGGAAGTCTTTCCTGGACCCCCCCAAAAAATGCGCCCTGCTCCTTCTCCAGCGCCCGTGGGCTGTTTTGCAGCTCGCTCGCTGCAAACCCCGAGGAAACCCAAGCTCACCTCCCGGCACGTTCGCTCCCGCTCAGCACCAGGCCGGTTAACCCGGCACCCTCCGCACCACGCTCCGTCCCACCAGGACCTGCTGACTCAGCACCAACCGGGAAATTTCACTGGAACGAGCCGTTTTCCTGCCGGGAATGGCCCCACGACCCCATTGTTCACGGAGGGGCTGCTATCGGCGCGCGGAAGAGGCAAGCCTTGCCCCGACGAGCAAACTCAAGACCGAAATAAACCACCCCGTTTCCTTCCTGTCGCTCAAGTTTCCAACCCCGCTCAGGGCTTGTTTTTTTTCTCCCCCCTCTTCTTCTTTTTAATGAAAACGCCCTCAAAAAAACAGCTTCTTCTACTGAAAAAGAGCAGCCGGGCGTTGCTTTCACCGAGTCCCTCCCTGCTTCGGAAGAGCACGGCGGGGCTGTGGTCCCAACGGTGGCTTTGGAGACAGTCGCACCCCTTTTTTGGGGGGGGCGGGGGGAGTTTCCACCCGCTTTGCGGGTTTTTGGGGGAGTTTTGTGGCCCTAAGCGGTGGTGTGAGGGCTCGGCCCGAGGTTGGGACATGCGGATGTCCTGCGCGAGGTGGGGATGTGGTGACACAGCCCAAGTCCCTGCCGTGGGCACCCCCGGGGACGGACGCGTGTCAGCGCCGCGGCACAGCAGCGTGTCGGCCGCGCCGCCGCAGGGCAGGGGAGCCGAGGGCCAAATCCAGCGCGGGCAGAAGACAGGCAGCCCCGCTGGCACCTCCGCCGGCAGGTTCCGCATCCCTCCCAAGCAGGTCGGCACCCGCGAGCATCTCATCCAACCTCATCCCGCGGGGACCCCCGGTAAAACATCTCCTACACCACTGTGGGCGCAAGCGAGAGCAAGAGTTCAGCGCTCTCATTAAAAAGCATCAATTAAAGCTCCCGTCTGCAGGACGGGGAACAGGAGACCCTGTCATCCTACCAGCACCTGGGGTCGGCGGCACTGGCGGTCGCCAGCGCTGCCACACCAGTGCCGGTTGGCAGCTCATCTGCGGCAGAGGGGCCGAATCCGGCAGCGACGCCGTCCCAGGGTTATTTCTACCTGTCCCAAAAG